>SJYX01012962.1:31549-54886 GCA_006410675.1 Oreotragus oreotragus
CTCAGCCTTCTTCACAGTCCAACTCTCACATCCATACATGACCACTGGAAAAACCATAGCCTTGACTAGACGGACCTTAGTCGGCAAAGTAATGTCTCTGCTTTTTGCCAAAGCAAAGAAGAAGAATTTCATGATTTAACCACATTACATATTTCATTTAAAAATCAGTTAAACTTGTATGTGTGTGTCTATTTCTGAACACTCTACTCTGTCATTTTTAATGTATAATTATATCTTTATAGTTTTATGTGTCTTAAAATTAGATGTAAGCCCTCTAAACTTGATCTTTATTTTCAGAGGGGTTGGCTATTATACCTACTTTGCATAACCCATATACATTGTAGAATCAGCTTACTACTCCTTACAAAAGAATTTCATTGAAATTATGATGATCTTATAGAATTATTTGTTTATAACTGATATTTTAATATTATTGGATCTTCTGCTCTGTATTATATATTTTTTCATTTAGATCCTCTTTAATGACCTTACAATGTTATATAATTTTTATGCACAAAACTTTGCCACATTTTAAATGTATCTGAGTGTTTTGTTTTTTATTCATTTGCAAATAGTATTTAATTTCAATTTCACATATTATGGATATATAAAATTCATTTTTACCGCCTTATTAAACTTCTACCTTGCTACATTTATTTATTAGTTTTGATAATAATTCTTGAATTCTTCATGTCTCGCATTATAAAATATAACATCCTCTACAAATAGTTTAATTTCTTTCTTTCAATGCTATAGTTTTTTGTTTCTTTTTCTTCTTTTATTATAATGGTTAGGCAATTATGTACAGTATTAAATAGAAACATTAACAAAAAACATTATTTGCTTGTTACTGATCTTAGTGGAGGGACAGTTTATCTTTCACCAGTAGAAATTACATTAATTATTGGTACACCAAGTTGAGGATATTCCTCTTAATTCTTAGCTTGCTGAATATTTCATCATGAATGAGTATTAGTTTTGTTGTCAAATGTTTTTATTTATTTACTTTTCATTGATATTTTGATTTTTTATTTTCCTAAAGTTACTTTTTGTTATTATTTTTTAATGCATTGAAGTAGAAGATGAAGAAGTAGGAATTTAGGACTGATTTTATGTATCTTTCCTTTTATTATTGAAGTATAATTGATTTACAGTGCTGTGTTAGTTTTGAGTGAATAACAAAGTGATTCAGTTGTACAATCATATGTCTATTCTTTTTCAGATTATTTTCCCATATAGGTTAGTACTGAGTAGAGCTCCCTGTTCTATACAATAGGCCTTGTAGATTATCTATTTTATATATAGTAGTGTGTATATGTTAATCCCTATTTGGTAATCATAAGTTTGTTTATTAAGTCTGTGAATCTATTTCTATCTTATGAATAAGTTCATTTGTATTATTTTTTTAGATTCCACATGTAAGTGTTATGATACGATATTTGTCTTTATCTGTCTGATTTCACTTAGTATAATAATCTCTAGGTGTGTCATGTTGCTGTAAATGGCATCATTTTGTTCTCTTTTATGGCTGAGTAATATTCTGTTGCGTGTATATATATATATATATATATATATACACATATACACCACTTATTTATCCATTCCTCTGTTGATGGATGTTTAGGTTACTTCCATATCTTGCCATTGAAAATAGTGTAACAATAAACATCGGGATACATATTTCTTTTCAAAGTGTGGTTTCTGTTGATATATGCCCAGGAGTGGGATTTCAGGATCATTGTTGTTCAGTTGTTCAGTCATGTCCCCACTCTTTGCAACTCCATGGACTGAAGCATGCTAGCCTTCCCTGTCCTTCACCATCTCCGGGAGGATCATAATGTAGTTTAATACTTAGTTTAAGGAACCTTCATACTGTTCTCCATCGTGGTTGTACCAGTTTACATTCCCACTAAGTGTAGAAGTATTCCTTTTTCTCCACATCCTCTCCAGTATGTACTGTTTGTAGACTTTTTGATGGTGGCCATTCTAGCCAGTATGAAATGATACCCCTTTGTAGTTTTGATTTGCATTTCTCCAATAATTAGACAAGCTGAGCATTTTTTTGTGCACCTCTTGGCCATCTGTATGTTTTCTTTGGAAAAATGTCTACTTAGATCTTCTGCCCATTATTTGATCAGGTTGTTTATTCTGATAGTGAGCTATTTGTATATCTTGGAGATTAATCCTTTGGTTACATCATTTGCAAATATTTTCTTCCATTCTGAGGGTTGTCTTTTCATTTTGTGTATGGTTTCCTTCTCTGTACAAAAGCTTTTAAGTTTGATTAGGTCACATTTGTTTATTTTTGTTTTTATTTTTGTTACTGTAGCATATGATTCCAAAAAGATTTTGCTGTGATTTATGTTGAAGAGTGTTTTGCTTATGTTTTCCTTTAAGAGTTTTGTAGAGTCTGGTCTTACATTTATGTATTTAAATCATTTTGAGTTTATTTTGTATATAGTGTTAGGGAGTATTCTAATTTCATTATTTTATATGTAGATATCCAGTTTTCTCAGCACTACTATTGAAGAGATTCTTTTCTCTGTTGTACATTCTCACCTCCTTTGTCATAGATTAATTCGCCATAGGTGCATGGCCTTTACTCTGGGCTTTCTATGCTGTTCCACTGATCTGTAAGCCTGTTGTTGTGTTAGTACCATACTGTTATGATTGCCGTTTTAACTAGCTTTATAGTACATTGTGAAATCAAGGAGCCTGATTCCTCCAGCTCCATTTTTCCTTCTCAAGATCGCTTTGGCTCTTTGGGATCTTTTCTGTTTGTGTACAGCGTTTAAGATTTTTGTTTCAGATCTCCAAAAAGTGTCGTTGGTAATTTGATAGGGACTGTGATGAATCTGTAGATTATGTTAGGTAGTATAATCCAATGCTAATGAAAAAACTGAAGATGACACAAACACATGGAAGGATAAAACGTGTTCTTGAATTAGAAGAATCTATTTATCTTGTACCTGTCTATTGATAGATTCTTTTTCAGATTCTTTGCCCTTGTGGGTTATTAAAACATTGAATATAGTTCCCTGTGCTATACAGTAAGTCCTGGTTGGTTGTCTATTGTGCATATAGTAGTATTTATTAATAATGCTATACATTTTCTTCTAAACACATTAACTTTCCACACATTTCAATGTGTTTTCATTTTCAGTTTCATTAAAATGCATTCCAATATCCTCTCATACAACAATTTTTTATTTAGAGAGATGCCATTTGACACTGAAAACTTTTGGGATTTTTCAATATCTCTTATTAATTTCTGGTTTTTTCCACTGTGGTAACAAGAATGTTATATTTAATGGCTTTCATATTAACTGAACTATTGTTTATTTCTCAGAGTATGATCTATTAAGTGATATCAGTTCAGTTCAGTCTCTTAGTCGTGTCCAACTCTTTGCGACCCAATGAATCACAGCACGCCAGGCCTCCCTGTCCATCACCAACTCCCGGAGTTCACCCAAACCCATGTCCGTAGAGTCGATGATGCCACCCAGCCATCTCATCCTCTGTCGTCCCCTTTTCCTCCTGCCCCCAATCCCTCCCAGCATCAGAGTCTTTTCCAATGAGTCAACTCTTTGCATGAGGTGGCCAAAGTACTGGAGTTTCAGCTTTAGCATCATTCCTTCCAAAGAAATCCCAGGGCTGATCTCCTTTACATTATTTTTTTCCCCCATTTATGTATTTATTTATTTATCTTTTAAACGAACTCCCAAACATGAACCCCCTCCCACCTCCCACCCCACATCATCCCTCCAGATCATCCCCATACACCAGCCCCAAGTATCCTGCTTTGAACATAGACTGGCAATTCATTTCTTACATGATAGTATACATATTTCAATGCTATTCTCCCAAATCATCCCACCCTCTCCCTTTCCCTCTCCCTCAGAGTCCAAAAGTCTGCTCTACACATCTGTGTCTCTTTTGCTGTCTTGCATACAGGGTCCTCATTACCATCTTTCTAAATTCCATGAATCTTGAGTTTTAATCCAGCTTTTTTACTCTCCTCTTTCACCCTCTTCAAGAGGCTGCTTAGTTCTTCATCACTTTTTTATACCTAGAAAATCAATAAATCTCTTCATGTGAGAAATTTAGTTTTATCTTACTTAATAATAATCTTTTAATATTCAGATTACCTGCTTCTTGGTGCAAACTTGTATATAGACTGTCTTTTACCCTGCCTGTTCAGAATCTACTTTCTCGGATCACCTGAGATACTGTCTCTTTGGCTCAAGTCCAAAACTTACCACCAAATAAGATCAAACTCAACTTTTAGGTTTTGCACATTTTTTTTTGTTTGTCTGTTTTTAGTTGACAGTATTTACTTAAAATGGCAAGTTAAACTTGTAAAGCACATTTGAAAAAAATATATATGTATGTTTATATATATATATAAAATACATGTGTATAAATATATATCCACACACACACACACATAGAGTGTGTTGCTCTCCATTTGTTTTTAATGAGTAACAAGAGACATAGAATAGTGGCTTAAAGAAAAAGAAAATGTTTATTCAAATGATTTCAGAAGCCACTAAAGCATCTGACAGGAAAAAAAAAAAAAAGTAGTATCCACTTTGTATAAATAAACATTTGACCATTTATTTTGTCAATTATAAATATAATTCACATTTAAAAGAGAAGAGCAAATGAATTTGACTATTGTATATAGCATCACATTAAAAGCCTGTCCTTTAATCTAACTAAAATAAAATCAGAAATAAAGTAATCTTTTTCTAAAATAAGAAATTAAAATAATATGAGTTTTATTTTATTTTAAATATTTGAGTGCAGAACATCTTTTTGCCTGATATTCCTGATTAAGGCAATTACTCTTAAAATGATTTTTGCAATGAATCTTTGCTTAATCAGAACTTAACTAAGATAAAAATGAGTAATTAGAGTTGAAATAAAAGGTAGTGTAAAAAGATAATATAAAGTATTAGGACTGACAATGACTTTATGTTATTTTGGCAGATTTGTCATTAGTAGTATTCTTTTTACATAAAACTACTGAAATGTGTGAACTCTCATTCTCTATGTGAACAAATGAAGAAACAGAGCAAAATAAAACAAGTTTATATTATATGAGCATACACTCTTTGGAGACTTCTATCTAGAACTGAAACAAAGTTTATCTTAAAGTTGATTGTAGAACATTGGAATGAGGAAGCCAGTAATAATTTGGATGAATCTGGAAAACTAGTTATTCCTTGATCTTCTATTGTTTTCTATATGAAAATATGAACTTTTCACCACTGAACAACAATAAATTTAACAGTATTCTTTTCATGTCTCCATATGTAAAAGATGCAGTCCTTCATAAATTTTATCTGGAAAAATGGTTTATTAATTAAAATATATAAACTTGACAGATTGCTTAGGTAAGCAAAATGAGGGTTCATTTCATATTCTAGTGAAAGTGAAAGTTTAGTCGCTCATTTGTGTCCGACTCTTTCTGACCCCATGGATTGTAGACTACCAGGCTCCTCCATCCACGGTATTTTCCAAGCAAGAGTACTGAAGTGGGTTTCCATTTCCTTCTCCAGAGGATCTCCCAGATCCAAGGATTGAACCCAGGTCTCCCACATTGTAGGCAGATTCTTGTCTGAACCACCAGGGAAGTCCTTTCATTCTAGTAAGGTTATGCTCAAAATCCTTCAAACGAGGCTTCAGCACTTAAGAACTCCCAGGTTTTACTAACTGTAGAGTCAGTCTGTAAAAATGTAGTCAAGCAATTGTGCTCATGACATAATATTTTGGAAGCAGTTCACTGAATGGAGAGTAAATTACTTCTAGGGGGGAGGGGAGCTATTATTTATAGGCTTGATCACAAAAAGTCCTAGAAAAACAGTAGAAAAAATAATACTCTTAAAGTAAATATACCACCCAAGGCAATCTACAGAGTCAATGTAGTCTCTATCAAAAATACCTAATAGCACTTTTCACAGAATTAGAACAAAGAATTATGAGGTTCATAACATTGTATAGGAGGGAGTAACCAAGACCATTCCCAAGAAAAATAATTTCAAGAAGGCAAAGTGCTTGACTGAGGATGTTATGTAGTCCAAGCTCACTCTTCTAGCTGCATGATAGGCCAATAAATCACAGAGATGAGATGTTGAAGCAAGGAATACAACTTTATTCAAAGAACTGACTGACCAAAAAGATGACAGACTAATGTCTCAAAATGATCGTCTTGTCAGGGCCAGGATACCAGGTTCTTTATGGATCAGAGATGACAGGAGGTGAGGAAACAGAGGAAAAAGACCATTTAATTCTTGCAAATATCTCTGAGAATGACAAGCCCCAGACAGGGGGATATGTTAGTTTTGCTTTCTTATAGTCATTTCACAGATGGTGTGAAATGAAATATCTCCTTTCATATCAATAACAAAGGATGTCACACCACAAATGTGAATTTTTGAGCTACACTGGCAATCAGTTGTTGAATTTTGCCATTCTTCACAAAAGGAACCTAGAATGTTACTGTCCTTCACAGGTGTGCAGACTTAGGTTATCTCCCTATGAGTCAAACAAAGGCAGTTTAAGCTATCCTTTCATATCAATAACAAAGGATGTCACACCACAAATGTGAATTTTTGAGCTACACTGGAAATCAGTTGTTGAATTTTGCCATTCTTCACAAAAGGAACCTAGAATGTTACTGTCCTTCACATGTGTGCAGACTTAGGTTATCTCCCTATGAGTCAAACAAAGGCAGTTTAAGCTTAAGGGTCATGCTGGGTAGGGGGGCAGGGTGGCAGTATTCCCTGAGGCAAGCCATTACATATATTATAATAACAAAATATGCAAAAGAAAAGAAAAGCATTAAAGTGACAGAAATAGAGCCAGTATGGAGTCAAAACAAATCCTTCCCTGAAACAGGTAGGCCTTACGAAAATCTTAGGAAAGAAAAAAAGTAAAAGGCAAGGAAGAAAGAGAAAGATACCCAGCTGAATGCAGAGTTACAGAGAATAGCAAGGAGAGATAAGAAAGTCTTCTTAAATGAACAATGTGAAGAAATAGAGGAAAACAATAGAATGGGAAAGACTAGAGATCTCCTCACAAAAACTGGAGATATAAAGGGAACATTTCATGCAAATGTGGGCACAATAAGGGACACAAACGCTAAAGACCTAATAGAAGAAGATATTAAGAAGATGTGGCAAGAACACAGAATACAAAACCACCACAATATTGTAAAGTAATTAGCCTCCAATTAAAACAAAACCAATACAATACTGTAATTAACCTCCAATTAAAATAAATAAATTTATATTTTAAAAATAATAATACGCCCCCCCAAAAAAGTTTAAATTAGCCTGGTAACCACAATGGTATGGTCACTCCCCAGAGCCACACGTCCTTGAATGTGAAGTCAAATGGGCCTTAAGAAGAAACATTACAAACAAAGCAAGCAGAAGTGATAGAATGCAGATGATATAAAGATGTTCTCACACAACAACTCTCTTCAACACTGAAATAGTTACTTGCTTACCTAATTTCATAGAGGAAATGTGAAGAGAGAAGTCTGTTTTAATTGAATGAGCAAGAGAAAACTCCTGCAAAAAGAAATAAATGAAAGAGGAATAAATAATTTACCAGATAAAGATTTCAAAGAATTATAATAAGAATTCTAACTGAATTGGGGAAAAGAATAGATGAACACAGTGAGAATTTTTCTTTTTTAATTTTATTAGAATATATTTTCAGGTATATAGCAAAGTAAATCAGTTATACATATATCCAGTCATTTTTTTTAGATTATTTTTCCCATATAAGCCATTACAGAGTCTTGAGTAGAACTCTTTGTGTTATACAACAGATTATTAAAATTTTTCTATTTTATTTATAGTGTTGTGTATATATCAGTCCAATCTCTCAATTTATCCTGTCTCCCAACAATGAGGATTTTAACAAGGAGTTAAAACATACAAAAATAATAAATCAGAAGAGAAGAAAACAGTATGTAAAATGAAGAACATGTTAGAAGAAATGTACAGTGAACTAGATAATACAGAATAGCATATAAATGATCTGTAATATAGAATAATGGAAACTACTCAATCAGAACAGGAAAAAGAAAAACACATTAAAAAATTAGAGTTATCTCAGCAGCAAGTATACTAATATTTGCATTATATGAGTCTTAGAATGAGAAGAGAGAGAAAAGGGTAAGAAACGTATTTGGTGTAAATATGGCTGAAAAGTTCCTGAACTTAAACTAGGAAACAGATATCCTAGTACAGGAAATACAGAGCGTCTCAAACAAGATGAACCAAAACAAGCCCATACAAAAACATTTCATAATTAAAATGGAAAAAAAATAAATATAAAAAGAAAGTTATAAATGCAGCAAGTAAAAACACAAAGTCATATTCAAGGTACTACCATAAGGACATCAACTGATAGTTCTATGGAAACTTTGGGGAAGGGAATGAGATGATATATTCAAAGTGCTGAAAAAGACAGAAAAACCTGAAACTAGTATACTCCAGTTGGCATGATTATCATTTAGAATTGAAGGGAAGATAAAGAAATTTTTAGACAAGCAAAAGCTACAAGAGTTCATCAATACTAATCTTATCCTAAAAGAAATATTCAGTGGTTTTCTCTAAGTGAAAAATACAAGGCTACAACCAGAAGTAAGTGTAAGTATAGGAAAAATTCCACTACTAAATATAAGTATATAGAAAGGGCTAAGGCTCAATCACTTAAATAAACTAGTACAAAGATAAAAAGAAAACAATTGTAAAATCAAATACTATTACAATATTCACTAAAGGGTTAAACATGCAGATATAAAATATAATATCAAAAACACAAAATTCAGAGAAAGGAAGCAAAAATGTATATATTTTAGAAGGATGTTTGAACTTAAAATCAAGTAGATATAATTATAGATCAACATATATAAGTATCATGGCAATTACAAATTAAAAACCTACAATAAATACACAAAATAAATGCAAATATATATAAATACAAAGAGACATAAACACTAAAGAAAATTATCAAACCACAAGGGTAGAAACTAAGAGAAGAAAAGAACAGAGAACTACAAAAACATTAGAAAATAAGTTAAAAAATGACAAAATGATAGCAAGTACTTACTTATCAATATTCATGCTTAGTTCAATAAATTAAATGCTCTAGTAAATGAACTTAAGATAGCTGACTGGGTAAACCATATGAATAATCTATATACCACTTAAAAGGGAATAACTTCAGAGATAAAGATACACGTAGACTGAAAATAAAGGAAGGGAAAAAGAAAGTCAATGAAAATGATAAAAAAAAATGCGTAGAAATACTCACAGCAGACAAAGTAAACTTGAAAAAAAATAGTTATAGCAAAAGATAAAGAAGGAGATTATATGAAGACGAAGAGATCAATGCAAAGAAAAGATACAATGTTTCTTAATATGTATACAACTAATATGGGAGAGCTTAACTATATAAAGCAAATATCAACAGACATAGTGGGAGAAACTGATATAAGTCTACCACAAGAAAAAAGACAAAGCTCATATAAACCACCCAACCTATACTTTAATGGAATAATAAAAAAGGAGAAAAAGCCTGAAGTCAGCAGAAGGAAGGAAAGAATAAAGCTCAGAGAAGAAATAAATAAAGTAGAGACTAAAATATTGTTTTTTAAAAAGATCAACAAAATTGACAAACTTTTAGCCAGGCTCATAAAGAAATAAAGAAAGAGGACCCAAATAAACAATATGGAAAATTAGAGACACATGACATAACAACATATATCAGAAAAACATAATAATCACAAGAGAATACTAAGAACAGTTATACACCAACAAATATGACAGCCTAGAAGAAATGTACAAGTTTCTGGAAACATAATCTTACAAGACTGAATCAGGAAGGAATATATCCTCTGAATAGATGAATTGTTAGTAGCAAAACTGATTTTGCAATAAAGAAATTCTAAGAAAACAAAATTCAACAATCTGATAGTTCCTCTGGGAAATTATACCAAACATATAAGACTAACACCTATATTCTCAAACTATTTAAAAAAATGAAGAGGATTGGACACACCCTAATTAGTTGCATGAAGTTATTCCCATGAAACCAAAATCATTCAAAGACACTATTAAAAAGTTAAAAGGCAAGCCAATCTCTTGGATAAACATAGATTCAAAAATGCTAAAAAAATATTAGCTAAATTCAAAATATATAAAAATTTTCATACACTATGAGCAAATGGGATTTATTCCAGTAACGTAAGGATGGTTCAGTATCTGCAAAGCAATCACTGTGATACTCCACAATAAAAAAAAAGGAGGAATAAAAGTCAAATGACTATCTCAGTATTCACAGAAAAAGCATTTGACAAGTCAACTTCCATTCATGAAAACCATTTATCAAGTTTGGTATGTAGAGAACATATTTCAACATTTTAGAAGCCATTTACGACAAACCCACCACTAACATCATATTCAGTCATGGTGAAAAGCTAAAAGCACTTCCTCTAATATCAAGAACAATATAAGAATTCCCACCTTTACCACTTTTACTTACCATAGTATTGGAAGTCTTATCCTCACAGCAATAAGAAAAGAAAAAGAAAAAGCATCCTGATTGGAAGAGAAGACGTTAAATAACCATTATTTGTAGATTACATAATCAGTTCAGTTCAGTTCAGACACTCAGTCGTATCCGACTCTTTATGACCCCATGGACTGCAGCATGCCAGGCCTCTTTGTCCATCACCAACTCCTGGAGTTTACTCAAACTCATGTCCATTGAGTCAGTGATGCCATACAATCACTTCATCCTCTGTCATCCCCTTCTCCTCCTGTCCTCAATCTTTCAACATCAGGGTCTTTTCAAATGACTCAGTTCTTCTCATCAGGTGGCCAAAGTATTAGAGTTTCAGTTTCAACATCAATCCTTCCAATGAATATTCAGGGTTGATTTCCTTTAGGATGAACTGGTTTTATCTCCTTGCAGCCAAAGAATTCTCAAGAGTCTTCTCCAACACCAAAGTTCAAAAGCATCAATTCTTATGCATTCAGGTTTCTTTGTAGTCCAACTCTCACATCTATAAATAACTACTAGAAAAAAGCCATAGCTTTGACTAGATGAACTTTTGTTGGCAAAGTAATGTCTCTGCTTTTTAATATGCTGTCTAGGTTGGTCATAACTTTTCTTCCAAGAAATAAACATCTTTTAATTTTATGGCTTCAGTCACCATCTGCAGTGATTTTGAACTTCCCCAAAATAAAATCACTCACTGTGTCCACTGTTTCCTCATCTATTTGCCATGAAGTGACTGAACCAGATGCCATGATCTTAGTTTTCTGAATGTTGAGCTTTAAGCCACCTTTTTCACTCTCCTCTTTCACTTCCATCAAGAGGCTCTTCTTCACTTTCTGCCATAAGGCTGGTGTCATCTGCATATCTGAGGTTTTTGATGTTTCTCTCAGTAACCTTGATTCCAGCTTGTGCTTCATCCAGCTCAGGGTTTCTCATGATGTAGTCTGCAGATAAGTTAAATAAGCAGGGTGACAATATACAGCCTTGACATACTCCTTTTCGTATTTGCAGTCAGTCTGTTGTTATTTGTAAATTACATAATACTATATATCAATTATTGTGGGCTTCCCTGCTGGCTCAGATTATAAAGAATCTTTCTATGATGCAGGAGACTCATGTTAGATCCCTGGGTTTGGAAGATTCCCCTGGAGAAGGAAACATCAATCCACTCTAGCATTCTTGCATGGAGAATTCCATATACAGAAGAACCTGGTGGGCTACAGTCCAAAAGGTCAAAAGAGTTGGACATAACTGAGAGACAAGCATTTTAACTTTCACTTTCAAATCTCCATCACACACAAAAAAAGAGAGAGAGATAACTGATTATTTAATAAAGTTACAGGACACAAGACTAATACATAGAAATCTGCTGCTTTTCTATACACTAATAATAAACTATGGGAGAGAAAAAAACAAACACCTATTCCCTTATAAAATCACATCAAAAATAATAAAATATTTAACTTAAACGCCTGTATTCCAAAGTGGTGAAGAAAATTTAAAATGAAACAAATGAAAAGATGTTCCATATTAATGAATGGGAAGTAGGAATAGTGTTAAAAATTACATATTGCTCAAACAATCTACAGATTTATTAAAATTTCTGCTAAAATTGCAGAACTTTTTTCAAAAACTAGAAAAATAGTCCAAAAATTTATGTGGAACCACAGAACAGCCTTAATTGGCAACATAAACTTGACCCCCAAAAAGCACAAATCTGGCGGTATCACATTCCTTCATTAAAGATACAGTAATCAAAACACTTTTGTACTATCACAAAAGCAGTTATATAGATCAATGAAATGGAATAAAAGTCCCATATATAAATCCACACACTTATGAGTAATTCTAGTCTAAATTAAGCCTCTTGATGAAAGTGAAAGAGGAGAGTGAAAAAGTTGGCTTAAACTCAACATTCAGAAAATGAAGATCATGGCATCTGGTCCCATCACTTCATGGGAAATGATGGGGAAACAGTGGAAACAGTGTCAGAATTTATTTTGGAGGGCTCCAAAAATCACTGCAGATGTTGACTGCAGCCATGAAATTAAAAGACACTTACTGCTTGGAAGGAAAGTTATGACCAACTTAGATAGCATATTGAGAAACAGAGACATTACTTTGTGCAAAAAAGGTCCATCTAGTCAAGGCTATGGTTTTTCCATTGGTCATGTATGGATGTGAGAGTTGGACTGTGAAGAATCTGAGCGCTGAGGAATTGATGCTTTTGAACTGTGGTGTTGGAGAAGGCTCTTGTGAGTCCCTTGGACTGCAAGAATTTCCAACCAGTCCATCCTAAAGGAGACCAGTCCTGGATGTTCACTGGAAGGACTGACGCTGAGGCTGAAACTCCAATACTTTGGCCACCTGATACGAAGAGTTGACTCATTGGAAAAGATCTTGATGCTGGGAGGAATTGCGAGCAGAAGGAGAAGGGGACAACAGAGGATGAGATGGCTGGATGGCATCACCGACTTGATGCACATAAGATTGGGTGAACTCTGGGAGTTGGTGATGGACAGGGAGGCCTGGCGTGCTGTGACTCATAGGATTGCAAAGAGTTGGACACGACTGAGCTACTGAACTGAACTGAACTAAATCTAAAATAAAGGAGGGAAGAATACACAATGAAGAAAAGAGAGTCTCTTCAATGAAAGGTACTGGAAAAACTGGACGGTTACAAGCATAAAAGTTATACTAAAACATTTTTCCCCAATATATAAAAAATAAACTCAAAATGGATTAATTATCTCAATGTGAAACTTGAAATCCTTAAAATCCAAGAAGAAAACACAAGCAGGACACTCTTTAATGTAATTTTTAACAATTTTTGCATCTCTCTCCTAACACAAGTGCAAATAAGATAGAAAAAAAAAAGCAACCTGATTAAACTTAAAAGCTACTGCACAACAAATACTATCAGCAAACAAAGCAACAAATAAACAAACAATAAACTCCATCATATGGAAGAAAGTATTTTCAATTGATATGACCAATAAGAGTAATATTTTAAATATGTGAAAAACTGATATAACTGAATATCAAAAAAATCAAAGAATCCAATTAAAGAAAGTCAAACTGCTTTAACAAATTTTCTCCCAAGGAAGACAACAGATATTCAGCAGGCACATAAAAGATGCTCAGTATCACTGATCAATAGAGAAATGCACATCAAAATCAAATTCACATATCACCTAACTGTCTGAATAAATATCACCAAAAAGAACACAAATAACAATTGTTGGAGAGAATGTGGAGAAAATAAATATCATGTACAATATTAGTGAAAATGTAAATTTGTATAGCCACTAAGTAAGTAAGTAAGTAAGTAAGTAAAGTCACTCATTCGTGTCCGACTCTTTGTGACCCCGTGGACTGCAGCTCAACCGGCTCCTCAGTCCATGGGATTCTCCAAGCAAGAATACTGGAGTGGGTTGCCATTTCCTTCTCCAGGGGATCTTCCCTACCCAGGGATCGAACCTGGGTCTCTCACATTGGAGGCAGACGCTTTAACCTCTGAGCCACCAGGGAAGTCCCACTACAGAATGAATATTCCTCAGAAAAACTGAAAATCGAACTACCATTTGATACAGCAATTCTATTTCTGGGTAGCCATCCAAAGAAAACAGAACCATTCATTCAAAAAGATACACTCACTGCATTGTTCATAGCAGCATTATTTATAATAGCCAAGATATGTGAGGAAACTAAGTATTCACTAACAGATGAATTGATAAACAAGAACAGTAAAATGTTACTGAACCATACAAATAATGGAAATTTTGCAATTTGCAACAACATGTATGGCTCTGGAGGGTATTATGCTAAGTGAAATAAGTCAGATAAAGACAAATGCTATATGTTATCACTTACATATGGAATTTTTAGAAAGAAAGAAGAATAAATATAACAAAACAGAAAGAAAAAAAACACAGATATAGGGAACAAGTTGGTTGTTATGAGCTGGAAGACAGAATGGACAAGTTAGGGGTATGGAATTAAGAGGTACACAAGACTATGTATAAAATAAATCTGCTACAAGTATATATAATTTAGCACAGGGAAAATAGACAATCTTCTATGATAACTTTATTGGAACATATCTGTGTATCACTATGGAAATATTTTAAGTCAACTACAAGTCCACTAAAAAAAAGAAGAAGCTGTTGATCATCTAGAACTAAGTTTATAAACTTACTGTAGAAGGGAAAACGACGTCTTGTCAGAGCCTTAGTGTCTGAAAAGCAAAAAGTTAAAAATATATAAATAATTTGTCATCTGGATTCAGATGGCTTATGATGTCTTGAGAGTGGAAATTAGGTCAGATTGAAAAGACTCTCTAGCAAATGAGTTTACGATGGGCAGATACACTGAAAGAGAAAATTGAGGAGCCTATGGATTACCCAGTTGAGTAACTACCACCCAGATACAAGCACTCTTTGTCAAGACAATTAAACTACTATCCAGTAAGGCTGAAATAGCTAAAGTTGAACGGTTCTATGAAGACCTACAGGACCTTTTAGAAATAAATCTCCAAAAAACATGTCCTTTTCATTATAGAGGACTGGAATGAAAAGTAGGAAGTCAAGAAACACCTGGAATAATGGGCAAATTTGGCCTTGGATTATGGAATGAAGTAGCACAAAGGCTAATAGAATTTTGCCAAGAGAACACACTGTTCATAGCAAACACCCTCTTCCAACAACACAAGAGAAGACTCTGCATATGGACATTACCAGATGGTCAATATCAAAATCAGAATGATTGTATTATTTGCAGCCAAAGATGGAGAAGCTCTATACAGTCAGCAAAAACAAGACCGGGAGCTGACTGTGGCTCATATCATGACCTCCTTATTGTTAAATTCAGGCTTAAATTGAAGAAAGTAGGGGAAACCACTAGACGATTCAGGTATGACCTAAATCAAATCCCTTATGATTATACAGTGGAAATGAGAAATAGATTTAAGAGTCTAGATCTGATAGAGTGCCTGATGAACTATGGAATGAGGTTTGTGATATTGTACAGGAGACAGGGATCAAGACCATCCCTATGGAAAATAAATGCAAAAAAGCAAAATGGCTGTCTGGGGGAGGCCTTACAAATGGATGTGATAAGAAGATAAGAGAAAAGCAAAGGAGGAAAGGAAAGATATAATCATCTGAAAGCAGAGTTCCAAAGAATAGCAAGAAGAGATAAGAAAGCCTTCTTCAGTTATCAATGCAAAGAAATAGAGGAAAACAACAGAATGGGAAAGACTAGAGATCTCTTCAAGAAAATTAGAGATACCAAGGGAACATTTCATGCAAAGATGGGCTCAATAAAGGACAGAAATGGTATGGACCTAACAGAAGCAGAAGATATTAAGAAGAGGTGGCAAGAATACACAGAAAAACTGTCCAAAAAAAATCTTCAAGACCCAGATAATCACAATGGTGTGATCACTCACCTAGAGCCAGACATCGTGGAATGTGAAGTCAAGTGGGCCTCAGAAGCATCACTATGAACAAAGCTAGTGGAGGTGATGGATTCTAGTTGAACTATTTCAAATCCTGAAAGATGATGCTGTGAAAGTGCTGCACTCAATATGCCAGCAAATTTGGAAAACTCAGCAGTGGCCACAAGACTGGAAAAGGTCAGTTTTCATTCCAACCCCAAGAAAGGCAATGCCAAAGAATGCCCAAACTACCTCACAATTGCCTGTATCTCACACACTAGTAAAGTAATATTCAAAATTCTCAAAGACAGGCTTCAGCAATACACGAACGGTNACATTACTTTGCCAACAAAGGTCCGTCTAGTAAAGGCTATGGTTTTTCCAGTGGTCATGTATGGATGTGGGAGTTGGACTGTCAAGAAAGATGAGCGCCAAAGAATTGATGCTTTTGAACTGTGGTGTTGGAGAAGACTCTTCAGAGTCCCTTGGTCTGCCAGGTAATAACCAGTCTATCCTAAAGGAGATTAGCCCTGGATGTTCTTTGGAAGGAATGATGCTAAAGCTGAAACTCCAGCACTTTGTTCACCTCATGCTAAGTGTTGAATCATTGGAAAAGACTGTGATGCTGGAGGGATTGTGGGCAGGAGGAGAAGGGGATGACATAGGATGAGATGGCTGGATTGTATCACCGACTCGACGGTTGTGAGTTTGAATGAACCTGGGGAGATGGTGATGAACAGGGAGGCTTGGCATGCTGTGATTCACGGGGTCACAAAGAATCAGACACGACTGAGCCAATGAACTGAACAGAATTTCCAAAACAATTAGTACAGTTATTTTGTGTGCTGCAGCCCAAGCAGTCACAAAGAACTGGACACAACTTGGCGAATGAACAACCACCACCACTACAATAAATAATTCTATTTACATGGGCAAGAATTTCATGGAACTGTTGTACTGTTGACATAGCTGTTCTCAGCTCCCATTGTAGGTTATGTTGATACAGGTAATCTCAGTTTTTTAAGACATTAGTTTCAAGTATGGATAAAGGACTTCCCTCCAAATGATGCCAAGGTTTGTTTTAGTACAAATTTTTAAGTAGTATAAATGAAGTATTGTTTCTAGTAGAGGATTCTAGTAGAAATCTAGAGGTTGTATAGTATTTGTAAATTATTTCTCCACTGGTATTCCACTGTTCGGGAGTATATTTCTTGTTGCTTCATATTTCCATTTGGAAGAGCCTACATGGGGTAACTCTCCTGACTGATGACTGCTCTTCACTTATTTATACATGCAGAAGAGGAGAAATAACTATATTTAATTTTATTTTTTTTCCTTTATTTTACTTTACCATACTGTATTAGTTTTGCCATACATCAACATGAATCCGCCATGGGTGTACATGAGTTCCCAATACTGAACCTCCCTCCCTCTTCCCTTCCCATACCATCTCTTTGGGTCATCCCAGTGCACCAGCCCCAAGCATCACGTATTCTGCATTGAATCTAGACTGGCGATTCATTTCTTACATTATATTATACATGTTTCAATGTCATTCTCCTAAATCAGTCCACCCTCTCCCTCTCCCACAGAGTCCAAAAGTCTGTTCTATACATCTGTGTCTCTTCTGCTGTCTCGCATAAAGGGTTATCATTACCATCTTTCTAAATTCCATATATATGTGTTAGTATATTCTATTGGTGCTTTTCTTTTTGGCTTACTTCACTCTGTATAATCGGCTCCAGTTTCATCCACCTCATTAGAACTGATTCAAATGTATTCTTTTTAATGGCTGAGTAATACTCTATTGTGTATATGTACCACAGTTTTCTTATCCATTCATCTGCTGATGGACATCTATGTTGCTTCCATGTCCTGGCTATTATAAACAGTGCTGCGATGAACATTGGGGTACACGTGTCTCTTTCAATTCTGGTTTCCTCGGTGTATGTGCCCAGCAGTGGGATTGCTGGGTCATAAGGCAGTTCTATTTCCAGTTTTTTAAGGAATCTCCACACTGTTCTCCATAGTGGCTGTACTAGTTTGCATTCCCACCAACAGTGTAAGAGGGTTCCCTTTTCTCCACACCCTCTCCAGCATTTATTGCTTGTAAACTTTTGGATAGCAGCCATTCTGACTGGTGTGAAATGGTACCTCATTGTGGTCTTGATTTGCATTTTTCTGACAATGAGTGATGTTGAGTATCTTTTCAGGTGCTTGTTAGCCATCTATATGTCTTCTTTGGAGAAATGTCTAAATAAACTAAAAATGGATTAAAGATCTAAATGTAAGACCAGAAACTATAAAACTCCTAGAGGAGAACATAGGCAAAACACTCTCCGACATAAATCACAGCAGGATCCTCTATGACCCACCTCCTAGAATACTGAATATAAAAGCAAAAATAAACAAATGGGACCTAATTAAAATTAAAAGCTTCTGCACAACAAAAGAAATTATAAGCAAGGTGAAAAGACAGCCTTCAGAATGGGAGAAAATAATAGCAAATGAAGCAACTGACAAACAACTAATCTCAAAAATATATAAGCAACTCCTGCAGCTCAATTCCAGAGAAATAAATGACCCAATCAAAAAATGGGCCAAATAACTAATTTTCTTTTTTTAATATAATTTTATTTATTTTAATTGGAGGTTACTTTTCAATGTTGTATTGGTTTTGTCATACATCAGCATGAATCTGCCACAGGTGTACATGTGTTCCCTATCCTGAACCCCCCTCCCTCCTCCCTCCCCATACCATCCCTCTGGGTCATCCAAATGCACCAGCCCCGAGCGTCTAGTATCATGCATCGAACCTGAACTGGTGATTCATTTAATATATGATATTATACATGTTTCAATGACATTCTCCCAAATCATCCCACCCTCTCCCTCTCCCACAGAGTCCAAAAGACTGTTCTATACATCTGTGTCACTTTTGCTATCTCGCATACAGGGTTATGGTTAATTTTCTGAAAATACTCATAGTTTATTCTGAATTAAAACTAAAGCTTTTGAAAAGCAGCCAGTGAATGTTTGAAGGTTGATGGGTAAAAACAAATAAGATTACAGATAAAATATTTTTCAAAATTTAATCTAGCATTAAATGATATTTCATTGATTAGAAGTTTGCAATCCTTTATTACAATACACTTTCTTTCATTTTTCTTCTTTAAAATCTTAGTGTGAATTCTTGATTTGCCAGGGATGTATTATTGATAAATATATTTTCAAGCCTTTGTGATCTAATCTTTATATTTTTGCTTCATTTCTCAAGAGGAAATATTTAGGCTGTTTTTTGGGCATTCATGGTCAAAGATGATGTTGAGTCAAGCTGAATACCTCTCTCTTTCTCTCTCCATCCCTCCCCATCTTGTCCAGAAACCCAAATCTCTCCTGGATACTTAAGAATGACTTTACTGTTTATGTAACTGCTTCCTGATTAATTTAGGTTATTATTTAGGTTCATTTTGCATAAAGATGTAATTTAAAAGATTTTACCTTTCAAAAGATTTCTTTCTTACACCTGTCATATCCTAAGGAGTTAAAATATGTTGGATATCATCATCCCTGTTTTACATATTAAGAAATAAAGTCTCATAAAAGTTAAATAATAAGATATGGAAAAGTAAAGCACCCCAGATGTTCCAAACATGAGACTCAAAACCAGATTCAGTCTGAATCCAGTGGTTTTACTGTCTTCAGTACACTTGATTATCTATTACATGTGAAAGTTACTTGATAAATATTTTTTTATTGGAATAGTCAATAAAGCAGAAGTAGATTTTTTTTTTTTTTTTCTGGAATTCTCTTGCTTTTTCAATGATCCAGCATATGTTGGCAATTTGATCTCTGGTTCCTCTACCTATAAATGTTTCAAAGGTATCATTTAAAATGTTAGCTATACAATTGACTTTGTTGAAACGATCTCTACTTTCTTTACAAAGGAAGATTACTCTAATGGATGCAGGATGATAGCTTTTTTAATTTCAGTTGTTTTAATGTACTTGATATCATTATCCCAGAAAGTCTGGGTGTGAAAACAGTTGTTCATCTTTTAATTCTACCAGTATTAACATCTGAGACCACTCTTTTCAAGTATAACTATATCCTTAGATTGAAAACATTTTTTTCCCTTCTAAGATTTTCAAAATCCTACTACCCCTCCAAAAGATTCCCAAATAAAATTTTCTAAAAATAAAGTTGGAATTATTGTTCATAAGCTTACAGTATAAATGTTCATTTACAGGTGTTTTCACTTTGTGTATACATTTGCAGAGGTTGGAGCACTTGTTTGAATTGACTCATGGATGATTTTATTCTTGTTTCCAGGTGGTTTGTATGGTAAAGCATTTGTAGAATAAATTACATATTTATTACAAGAGTGTAATACACAAGAGTGTATTACAAATTACACTCTTACATATTTACTAACACACCCAATACTTCCTTTAGTGTTTAAACAGCACCTGTCTTACGACTAATTGTTGGTTTAAATTCTGAGTACTTTTTAAAAAACAAAATAAAAAAGACAATGAGGGTACATCTAAATCTTGTCAAGTAGATTAAAAACATCTATTAAGAATTTACACTTTCACTTGGTTTATCTCCTAGCTAACTGCAAAGCTCAGCCACAATTGCCTTGATGTTTATTACAAACCAGTCTTAAAATAACCAACATGACCTACTTTAGTATCTTCCATTTGCTTGGAAATAGCAAAAACAGAAGAGTTTGGATCTGCAGATGNTTGTCAAGTAGATTAAAAACATCTATTAAGAATTTACACTTTCACTTGGTTTATCTCCTAGCTAACTGCAAAGCTCAGCCACAATTGCCTTGATGTTTATTACAAACCAGTCTTAAAATAACCAACATGACCTACTTTAGTATCTTCCATTTGCTTGGAAATAGCAAAAACAGAAGAGTTTGGATCTGCAGATGTCAAAATGTACTGTTTATTATCTATAAAAAGTGGATTTGGCATTTTAAAAATTTCAGCTATAAATCCTGAGTTAACTATTTACAAGCTGTATGAATTTTGAGCAAAATGTTTAATGAATATATGTCCCCATCTGAAAGAATGGCCACAATTATTATTGACTTTACATAATTGTGAAAAAAAAAAAAAACACTTATATACCATATAACACATGACAGAATTCATATAAAATGCTGCCAAATCAAACCGTAGGTACTCAAAAATTAGTGGATATAATGAATAATATCTGTTCACGTTCACTTTTGAAATGGCAGTGGTTTTTTGGGAAACTAGGGTTATGACTATTATTTTTCCAAAACATGAACTCAAGAACTTCCTATTAGCTAGACTATGTTGTTTTACAAATGATGGTATATAAAATTATGATTTTCTCAAAAAGACAGTCTAATGTTAAAACAAAAGTTTATTAACATTGTGGTGGAAAGGAGGTGGGAGGTGGGAGATTTTCCTCACAGATTTGCCTAAGTCCACATAAAAATCTCAAATAAAATCTTTATATAGTAATATTGTTCTTTCTTTAATTTTCTTATTTATTTAAAATATATAATTTTTCTATATTTTATGCATCTTTGTAAGACAAGTTAAATCTTTGTTGAAATGTCATTCATCAGTCAATTAATGTCATTCTTTTTTTAAATTTAAATTTATTTATTTTAATTGGAGGCTAATTTCTTTACAATATTGTATTGGTTTTGCCATACATCAACATGAATCCTCTTGACTAAAACTAAAACCTTAAAATGTTTATCAGCAGTAATTTAAATCAAGAGAAGATAGTTTAGTTATTATCAGTTTTAAAATAACTGATAAATGTTCCCTCATATTTAAAGGGATTATGTGGTAGGCAGAATTCTAATCTAGCCCTCAAAATTTCTGCTAGTGATCACACACCTTATAAAATTCTTTTGTCTGAGTGTGAGCCAAATCTGTGGAAATTATTGTGTGCTTCCATTGTTACTACAAGGCAGAGGGGTTGGCTGGCTCACATAATTATGTCACAGCAGACTTAGACCAGCTGACTAGAGAAAGTATCTCCTACAGCCATAAAGAAGTAAGCCACTGTGCTGAGAGGGAACCTAAGGACCAGCTGAGAATTATCTCTGACCAGCAGCCAGCAATGAAATGGAGACTGCCATCACCCTGCTCCAAGAAAGGGAACTACCAAAAGTGTGAATGCGGAAGAGGGCCTGAGCTTCAGATGAGCCCACAGCCCCACATATTACCTTGACTTCAGCCTGGAGAATTCCTGAGAAGAGGACTTAGCTAGCTCATGCCTGACTCCTGATCCAAGGAAAATATGACATAGTAACTTTTTGTTCTTTTAAGCTCAAATCATGTCATAGTTTGCAGCAATCAAATTTAGTACACATTAAACAAATAATAATGTAGAAAGAGTTGTCACATTTGTGTGAGTATCTTTCAAATTGATGTGGGGAGGCTGGGCTGAAGAGGGAGTGAAACGGTCAGGATGAAAATGGGAATTCCACACCCCCTCCACCCCACGGGATGAAGAAACAAATTAAGATCATGACCTAAAAGAAAGCATTAATCTTAAAAGGAAAGGGGAAATTCTGAGTATAATATATTGTCCACCAGGTGAGTTTTTCTTTTGACTTATTTGTTTTGATAATAAAAGTTGAGACTTATCCTGAAAATAGGAATCACTTATGGCCATAGATGCAAGCAAAATTAAATATATATATATATATTTATACATTATAAATGTATAAATATATATATATATGCTCACCTTCAAAATCATTATGTTTTACATAAATTCTGACACTTTGAGAATAAGCTAAGATTAACATTTTTTTTCTTACTATAATAAAAACAGTGGGATATGAAGCCTAGTTTCACCCCAGATATTCAACTTACAGTGGCAGATTCATTAACACAGATTTTGTGTATGTGAAGAGACCAAGGAAGCAACAATATTCCACAGTTGGGTGATGATGATGATGATGATATCTCTTAAGCAATTGAAAATATAAGTTAGAATAGCTAAAATTTAATGTTCTTCAGTTAAAAGGAATTCTCAGAAATAATAGAAAATCCTCTGGATTTTATTCACACATGATATAAAGTGTGTATAATATCATAATAGAGTATGGTTTAGTCAGGGAAGGCAATGGCACCCCACCCCAGTACTCTTGCCTGGAAAATCCAATGGACGGAGTAGCCTGGTGGGCTGCAGTCCATGGGGTCGCTAACAGTCAGACAGACCTAGCGACTTCACTTTCACTTTTCTCTTTCATGCATTGGAGAAGGAAATGGCAACCCACTCCAGTGTTCTTGCCTGGAGAATCCCAGGGA
>SJYX01012962.1:76023-111128 GCA_006410675.1 Oreotragus oreotragus
AAGGCTTTCTTATCTCTCCTTGCTATTCTTTGGAACTCTTCATTCAAGTGGGTATATCTTTCCTTTTCTCCTTTGCTTTTTGCTTCTTTTCTCCAGAGACAGACATATTGCTTTTTGCATTTCTTTTTCTTAGGGATCGTCTTGATCCCTGTCTCCTGTACAATGTCACAAACTCTGTCCATAGTTCATCAGGCACTCTGTCTATCAGATCTAACCCCTTAAATCTATTTCTCACTTCCACTGTATAATCAGGCTTCCCTTGTGGCTCAGACGGTAAGGCCTCTGCCTACACAGGGGGAGACCCGGGTTCGAGCCCTGGGTTGGGAAGATCCTCTGGAGAAGGAAATGGCAACCCACTCCAGTACTCTTGCCTGGAAAATCCCATGGACGGAGGAGCCTGGTAGGCTACAGTCCATGGGGTCACAAAGAGTCGGACACGACTGAGTGACTTCACTCACTCACTGTATAATCATAAAGGATTTGATTTAGGTCATGCCTGAATGGTCTAGTGGTTTTCCCCACTTTCTTCAATTTCAGTCTGAATTTGCCAACAGGGTGTTCATGATCTAAGCCACAGTCAGCTCCAGGTCTTGTTTTGGCTGACTGCATAGAGCTTCTCCATCTTTGGCTGCAAAGAATACAATCAATCTGTTTTTGGTGTTGGCTATCTGGTGATGTCCGTGTGTAGAACATTCTCTTGTGTTTTTGGAAGAGGGTGTTTGCTATGACCAGTGCATTCTCTTGGCAAAACTCTATTAGCTTTTGCCCTGCTTCATTCTGTACTCTAAAGTGAAGTTTGCCTGTTACTCAAGGTGTTTCTCAACTTCCTACTTTTTCATTCCAGCCCCCTATAATGAAAAGGACATATTTTTTGGTTTTAGTCTAAAATGTCTTGTAGGTCTTCATAGAACTGTTCAACTTCAGCTTCTTCAGTTTTACTGGTCAGGGCATAGACTTGGATTACCATGTTAAATGGTTTGCCCTGGAAACCAACAGAGGTCATTCTGTAATTTTTGGGATTTTTGTCCTTTTTCCTTATGTTTATACAATCTAATCCACTCTTACCCTACACCTCTGGTTACTATCAAGCTGTGGTTGGGCTTGTTTTGCCTTTAAGATTGCTCATATAAGAAAAGTGAAACTATTTTGTCTTCTTCTTCTTATTATTTCACCTTACATAGTATGCTTGAGGTCCATCTGTGTGGTCTCAAAATAGCAAGACTTCATTCATTTTTAAGGTGAAATATTATTCCATGTTTATGCACTGTGTGTATATATATACACACAGCCTGTCTTATTTATCAATATATTCACAGTGGATATCTCCCCAACAGTTGTTATTTCTTCCTTTTGTGATAACACACATTCTAACAACTGGTATCTCATTGTGGTTTTGATTAGCATTTTCCTGATGATTAGTGATGTTGAGGATCTTTTCATGCTTCCTGGCTATCTCTATGCTCTCTTTAGAAAATTATCTATGCAAACCTTCTGATTATTTTTCAGTCAGGTTGTTTGGTTGCTGCAATTTAATTGTATGAGTTCTTTATTTTGCATATTAGTCTCATCAGATTTATGATATGATTTACAAATATCGTTTTCCTAATTCTGTGGGTTACCTTTCTATTTTGTTAATGTTTTTTTGGCTGTGTAGAAGCTTTCTAGTATGATATACTCTCACTTACTTAGTTAGTCTTTGTGTCTGTTTTTATGAAAATATCATAATTTTAATTACTATAGCTTTGTAATGTAATCTGAAATGAGAGCATGGTGTCTCCAACAATGAATAACACATGATGTCATGTCCGACTCTTTGCAACCCATGGACTGTGTAGCTCACCAGACTCTCCTCTGTTCATGGGATTCTTCAGCAAGAACACTGGAGTGGGTAGCCATTCCCTTCTCTGGGGCATCTTCCCAACTCAGGTATTGAACTCAGGTCCCCTGCATTGCAGGCTGATTCTTTACTGTCTGAGCCACCAGGGAAGCCCACCTTTGTTATTCTTGGTGTCTCCAGCTTTGTTATTCTTTCTCAGTTTTATCTTTGCTACTTAGGGTCTTTGTGGTTCTGTAAAACTTTTAGAATTATCTATTGTCTTTATGTGAAAAAAATGCCTTTGGAAATTTTAAAGAGATTGGATTGAATCTGTAGATTGCTTTGGGAAGTATGGATATTTTGGCGGTATTGATTCTTCCAATGCATAACCATGGAATATCTACTTATTTGAATTTTCTTCATTTTATGTTGTTAATGCCTAACAGTTTTCAATATACACTTATTTTTAACCTCCTTGGTTAAATTTGTCCACAGATACTCTATTATTTTGACAAAATTTTAAATGGTTTATTTTCTTGAATTCTCTTTATGATAGTTTATTATTAGTGTATAGAAACTCAACAGATATTTGTGTATTGTATTTGTATCCTGTATCTTTACTGAATTCACTGATTAGCTATAGTAGTTTTTTTTTTTAAGGAGGCTTTATGATTTTCTATATATAATATGTTATCTATAAATACAGTTTTAATTATTCTTTTCCAGTTTAGATGTATTTTATTTATTTTTCTTGCATAATTGCTCTGGTAAGGTCTTCCAATATTATATTGAATAAAAGTGACGAGAATGGGCATTTTTATCCTGTTTCTGATCTTAGAGGAAAAGCCTTCAGCTTTCTACTGTTGACTATGATGGATGTTAGCTGTAGACTTGTCATATATGACCTTTATTGTGTTGAAGCTGCATATGCTTTGTTGAGAGTTTTTAGCATAAATGGATGTTGAATTTTATCAAATGCTTTCTCTGCATGTATTGAGGTGATCATATCAATTTTATATTTCATTTTGTTAGTATGATATATCACACTGACTGATGTGTGGATGTTGAACCGTTCTTACGCTCGCTGAATAAATCCTAGTTGATGCTTTTGAACTGTGGTGTTGCAGAAGACTCTTGAGAGTCCCTTGGACTGCAAGGAGATCCAACCAGTCCATCCTAAAGGAGATCAGTCCTGGGTGTCCATTGGAAGGACTGATGCTAAAGCTGAAACTCCAATACTTTGGCCACCTCATGTGAAGAGGTGACTCATTGGAAAAGACCCTGAAGCTGGGAGGGATTGGGGGCAGGAGGAGAAGGGGACAACAGAGAATGAGATGGCTGGATGGCATCACGAACTCGATGGACATGAGTCTGAGTGAACCCTGGGAGTTGGTGATGGACAGGGAGGCCTGGCATGCTGTGATTCATGGGGTCGCAAAGAGACACGACTGAGCGACTGAACTGAACTGAGTCATGGTGCATGATATTCTTACTGTATTGTTGAATTTGGTTTGCTAATATTTTGTTGAGAATTCTTATGTATGTTTTAAGTTTGTCTGGTCTAAAATATTGTTTAAGAGAAATGTTTCCTTTTGATTTTTCTGTCTGGATAATCTACCCACTGATGAAAGTGGAGTATTAAATCTTATACTATTTTGTATTTCTGTATATTTTTCACTTTAGAATTACTAATATTTGCATTATATATTTAAGTGTTTATGTTGAGTGCATACATTTATACAAATTTTGTATCATCTTGTTAGATTACTCACTCTATTATTATTATGTAGTGCTCATCTTTTTTGCAGTCTTTGTTTAAAGTCTGTTTTATCTGATATGAGTTCAGCAACTTCAGCTTTCTTTTGGTTTCCATTTAGAATATTTTTTTCTATTCCTTAACTTTCAGTCATCTGTGTCCCTACATCTCAGGTGAGTGTCTTGTGTGCCTCTTAGGTAAATATTGTAGTTACTAACCCACTACTTTTACCATATATTTGCCTACCAATATGATATATTCTTTCATGTGTTTTCTTGTTATCAATTAATATCCCATATTTCCAACCCAATGAAGTCCCTTTAGCAGTTCTTGTAAGGTCATTTGAGGGGTGATAAACTTCTTTAGGGGCTTTGCTTGTCTGAAAAACTTTTATCTCTCCTCCAATTCTGAATTATTAGTTTGCTGGGTATTCTTGGTTGGAGGTTTTTTCTGTCAGCACTTTGAACATATTGTGCCACTCCTTTTGGAGAAGTTTTGCTAAAATCTACAAAGTTTTGCTGAAAAAAAATCTGAATATTTTATGAAGATTCACATCTACATAAGTTGTATTTCTCTTGCTGCTTTCAATATTCTGTCCTTGCCTTTACCTTTTAATTATGTTTGTTGATCTGGATCTTTGGGGGCTCTTCTTTTTAGAACTGTTTGGGTTTTTTGGATCTGGAAGTCTCTTTCCTTCTCTGGAATTCTTCAGCCATTGTTTTTGAAAATAAAATTTCTAGAACTTTCTTTCTTCTCATTCTGGAACCCTAAAATGCAAATCATAGTCTGTCTAAAGTCGTCTCATAAGTTCCTTATCTTCACTTGTTTTCATTCTTTTTTTGCTGCTCTGGTAGGATGAGTTCTATTTCCTTGACTTTTAGTTGACCAATCCTTTCTTCTGCTCCCCACTGAAGGCAAAAAGGTTCAGGGAAATGTTTCACAATGGGCTCACTTTTGGGTGAGATCTGGAAGTGTCTTATATCAAATATGCCTATATTTTCCTAGTCAGAATTCAATTATACAGTCCCTAATCTAACTACAAGAAAGATTTGGAAGGTCAGACTTCTGAGTTTCCAAGGAGGTAGTGGTTTGAATACATCTTATTATCTTTGCTCTGGGTTTCCCAGATGGTACTAGTGGTAAAGAACCTGGCTGCCAATGCAGGTTAGGTACATGATGCTGATTCAATCCTCAGGTGGGAAATATTCCCTGGAGAAGGGAATGGCAGTCCATTCCAGTATTCTTGTCTGTAGAATCCCATGGACAGAGGAGCTTGGTGGGCTACAGTCCACAGGGTGGCAGAGTCGGACATGACTGAAGTGACTTAGCACTTCACAGCACTTTGCATATAGGTTAAATAAACAGAGTGACAATATACAGCCTTGAAGTACGTACTACTCTATTATCCTCAATAGAGCATTTTGGTTACCAGATCATTTTATTCTACCTTCACGTAGAACATTCTCACCCCTTCCTGAGAGAGAAAATAAAAGACCCTAACTGGGAAATTATTATTGTTCAGAGTCCATGTCTCTAGGTGCCACCAGGTCTAGATATGACTTCTTTTAGTCTTCAGTCATACACATTTAAAGGGCAAATTTTCTTCCCCTCTCCAGCAAAAATATCCAGAATGCAGTGATGGAGCTGGCACAGGATATACAGAATAATCACTCCCACTTGGAAAGACAAAGGATGGGAGGCATACAACATCAACTGGAAATAAACAATGTAAATCCCATAAGGAAGAGATTTAAAGAAAGCTCCCAGATGCACACACTGGGGATGAGGAATTACCTTGATTAAGCTCGGATTCTGCTCACAGAAGGAGCCCATTGTTCACTGTTTTTTTTTTGTGAACCCTGGTTCTGATCTATGAGAACTTGTTCATTATTCTCCTTGGGCATATCTGAACTGGGGAATGCAGACCACATACTACTTCAGGGATCTGTAATAAGCCTTTTCTCACTGAAAATAAGGTTGGGGCCCAAGGCTCTAAAATTCTGGAAGATTTATTCTTNTTTTTTTTTTGTGAACCCTGGTTCTGATCTATGAGAACTTGTTCATTATTCTCCTTGGGCATATCTGAACTGGGGAATGCAGACCACATACTACTTCAGGGATCTGTAATAAGCCTTTTCTCTCTGAAAATAAGGTTGGGGCCCAAGGCTCTAAAATTCTGGAAGATTTATTCTTTTCTGGGTTAACTACTGGTTTCTTTGGTAAATCTGAAAAAAACTTAACTACTGGTTCATTTGTTTCTGCCACCTAAAATTCCTTTCTGTATAAAGATGTCAAGAGCATTTTATTTATTTCTTTGTGGCCACGTGGCTCTCTCATTTTCTTATGCTTCATCAAGTCTGCTATCGAACCCCTCTAATTTTTTTTTAAAGTTGTTATTGTACTATCAAATTCTTCAGCTCTGTGACTTTTCTTTGGTATTTTCTTATGTTTTCCATCTCTTTGTCAAAGGTCTCACTATTTTCATCCATTCTTGCCCCCTCTCAGGTGAGCATCTTTATGACCATCATTTTGAATTCTTTTTTGAGGTAAATAACTTATCTCCATTTCACTGACGTACTTTTCCTGAGGTTTTATCTTGTTCTTTCTTTTGCAACATATTAGTATGTTTCTTCATTTTTCTTGGCTTTCTGTATTGGTTTCTACACAGTAGATAAAGCAGCCACTCTCCAGTCTTGAAGGTGTGGCCTTTATGTAGCTAATAAACCTACCTAAGGCCCTGTCAGCTCTTTGTTCGACCTGGCCCCAGCTCTTTTCTTTCTCTCAAAACTTTGCTTGTCCAAACAGTCTGTTATATTCCTAGTCCCTGGTAGTTAAGGATGTGACAAGTCCTGTCATTGTCCTTAAGGGGAGGATCTTAGTACCTAGATTAGGCTGTGCTTCAAGCTGATTGGAGGCCAGAACCTAATCACAGCAGTTTATTGAAGCAGACAAATACAGACAGTCCTCTGGGACTGCAAGCATAAGCCCTAATGGCGCCGAGAGCCAGGCCATCTGGTGGTATCCCCTGGGTGGCAGTCACAAAAACTGGGGCTCCACATGACTGTAGTAGCTCTTTTCTGAAAGAGATCAATGAGCAGGGGCAAAGCAGAAGGTGAGTGCACAGTCAGCACTTACCTCTGAGGTCTCTGGAAAGAATTTCAGTCAGCTCCTAAAGGCATACTTTTTAGGAGCTTGCCCCTTATGCCACAGCCATAATGATTAGCTAATAGACATCCTTCACAGAGAGTCCCTCGATCTGTTGCCTCTTACTGTGCCCTAGAGTTTAATAACTTTTCCCTGTTGGTTATAATCCTGTGTTAGCCACAACCACTGGGCATCAGAGCCAGATGATATGATGCAGAGGGGCCCCCTGCAAAAGACATAATAATTGGGGCAGATACTGTTGCTCTGGAACATAAAAAACTGACATCATGAAGATGGCACCTCCCATTCTGCATCCCAAGAGAGTATTCAGCAGGCTTCTCACATATGTAAGTTATATGCCTGCCTCTAGGACAATACTTGAATATAAGCAGGTGAGACTCCTTAAGTCAGGGCAAGACCAGCTGCCATGGAGTCATTTTTCAGATTGCTCCTGTCTTGTGGATCTCAGGACATGAGCCCCATTGGTTTTCAATCGTAGATGCTTTGGAGGGCTTATCTCTCAAATCCATGTCTTAAAAACTAAGGTGCCTGATGTGGGGGTTCAAATTCTTCATGCCCCAGATATAAGTTCTGGGTTTTGAGTTTTTCCTGATTATGGGTCACAGTGTCAGGAGTGAGGTTTGTGCTGAGACTGAGTCCCAGTCTCCTCTACCCACTTTGATGTGTTTTTTTCTTACTTGCCCAGTTTGTAGTTGTTACTCAGCCAGTCTTTAGGTTTTTGTAGGAGCAAATTGTTCCATCTATAGCTGTAGACTGTGTGTCTGTGGAAGGAGGTGCGTTTGTGATCTTCCAATGTCACTATCACTCGTATGTACTCTCTTGTGTCTAGCTTCTTTCACTCAGTATATTGATTGTGAGATTCATCCACGGTTTGTGTTGTGGATTTTCATCATTATTGCTGTGTGGTATCCCATTGTATGAATATGACATGATATGTTCATGTTCTTTAGTTGATGAACATCTGGGCAGTGTGCAAATTTGGTTATCACAGATAAGACTGGTGCGAACATTTTAATATATATACTTTGGTAAATGTGCTTGAGCATGTGTAGAGGTATTTTTTTTGGCATATTTATATAGAGTGGGAAATACTCAGTTTTAATACAATATTTTAATGTATATCAGACTATGGGTTTTATCTGCATAAAACTTTCAATGTTTTCCATACTTTCCATGCTTACATATATTACACTATGAACTCTTTTCCATAATCCAGGTAACTCTGCCAGACCAACTCCTGTCTACTTCTGCAGCATCCTCTCAAGCTGCACTTCTAGATGTGGGGCCTTTGTATATGGTCGTTCTTCTGATTTGGAGATTCGCTGCTCCTCTGACAGTCTTGCTCTTCAAAGGTGCAGTTCCTTCTCGTCATTCAGATGTTCATTAAATGCTATCTCTTTAAAGAGGTCACATCCTCCTTTTATACTACATAATTTTATCTACTTCATAGCACTTATGATGAGGCTATAAATGTTTATATATGAAACTGCATTTTTTTTTTTTTTTGGTTTCTATTCCCTATTAGACTGTATGATCCACAAGGGAGGTGACCAGACTTACGTTCATGCCAGACCCATCAGTTCAGTTCAGTTCAGTCGCTCAGTCGTGTCTGACTCTTTGCGACCCCATGAATCGCAGCACACCAGGCCTCCCTATCCATCACCATCTCCCGGAGTTCACTCAGACTCACGTCCATCGAGTCCGTGATGCCATCCAGCCATCTCATCCTCGGTCGTCCCCTTCTCCTCCTGCCCCCAATCCCTCCCAGCATCAGAGTCTTTTCCAATGAGTCAACTCTTCGCATGAGGTGGCCAAAGTACTGGAGTTTCAGCTTTAGCATCATTCCTTCCAAAGAAATCCCAGGGTTGATCTCCTTCAGAATGGACTGGTTGGATCTCCTTGCAGTCCAAGGGACTCTCAAGAGTCTTCTCCAACACCACAGTTCAAAAGCATCAATTCTTCGGCGCTCAGCTTTCTTCACAGTCCAACTTTCACATCCATACATGACCACAGGAAAAACCATAGCCTTGACTAGGCGGACCTTAGTCGGCAAAGTAATGTCTCTGCTTTTGAATATACTATCCAGGTTGGTCATAACTTTTCTTCCAAGGAGTAAGCGTCTTTTAATTTCATGGCTGCAGTCACCATCTGCAGTGATTTTGGAGCCCAAAAAAATAAAGTCTGACACTGTTTCCACTGTTTCCCCATCTATTTCCCATGAAGTGATGGGACCGGATGCCATGATCTTCGTTTTCTGAATGTTGAGCTTTAAGCCAACTTTTTCGCTCTCCTCCTTCACTTTCATCAAGAGGCTTTTTAGCTCCTCCTCACTTTCTGCCATAAGGGTGGTGTCATCAGCATATCTGAGGTTATTGATATTTCTCCCGGCAATCTTGATTCCAGCTTGTGTTTCTTCCAGTCCAGCGTTTCTCATGATGTACTCTGCATATAAGTTAAATAAGCAGGGAGACAATATACAGCCTTGACGTACTCCTTTTCCTATTTGGAACCAGTCTGTTGTTCCATGTCCAGTTCTAACTGTTGCTTCCTGACCTGCATACAGATTTCTCAAGAGGCAGGTTAGGTGGTCTGGTATTCCCATCTCTTTCAGAATTTTCCACAGTTTATTGTGATCCACACAGTCAAAGGCTTTGGCATAGTCAATAAAGCAGAAATAGATGTTTTTCTGGAACTCTCTTGCTTTTTCCATGATCCAGCGGATGTTGGCAATTTGATCTCTGGTTCCTCTGCCTGTTCTAAAACCAGCTTGAACATCAGGGAGTTCACGGTTCACATATTGCTGAAGCCTGGCTTGGAGAATTTTGAGCATTACTTTACTAGCGTGTGAGATGAGTGCAATTGTGCGGTAGTTTGAGCATTCTTTGGCATTGCCTTTCTTTGGAATTGGAATGAAAACTGACCTTTTCCAGTCCTGTGGCCACTGCTGAGTTTTCCAAATTTGCTGGCATATTGAGTGCAGCACTTTCACAGCATCATCTTCCAGGATTTGAAACAGCTCAACTGGAATTCCATCACCTCCACTAGCTTTGTTCTTAGTGATGCTTTCTAAGGCCCACTTGACTTCACATTCCAAGATGTCTGGCTCTAGATTAGTGATCACATCCTCATGATTATCTGGGTCGTGAAGATCTTTTCTGTACAGTTCTTCTGTGTATTCTTGCCACCTCTTCTTAATATCTTCTGCTTCTGTTAGGTCCATACCATTTCTATCCTTTATCGAGCCCATCTTTGCATGAAATGTTCCCTTGGTATCTCCAATTCTCTTGAAGAGATCTCTAGTCTTTCCCATTCTGTTGTTTTCCTCTATCTCTTTGCATTGATTGCTGAAGAAGGCTTTCTTATCTCTTCTTGCTATTCTTTGGAACTCTGCATTCAGATGCTTATATCTTTTCTTTTCTCCTTTGCTTTTCGCCTCTCTTCTTTTCAGTGCTATTTGTAAGGCTTCTCCAGACAGCCATTTTGCTTTTTTGCATTTCTTTTCCATGGGGATGGTCTTGATCCCTGTCTCCTGTACAATGTCACGAACCTCATTCCATAGTTCATCAGGAACTCTGTCTATCAGATCTAGGCCCTTAAATCTATTTCTCACTTCCACTGTATAATCATAAGGGATTTGATTTAGGTCATACCTGAATGGTCTAGCGGTTTTCCCTACTTTCTTCAATTTAAGTCTGAATTTGGAAATAAGGAGTTCATGATCTGAGCCACAGTCAGCTCCTGGTCTTGTTTTTGTTGACTGTATAGAGCTTCTCCATCTTTGGCTGCAAAGAATATAATCAATCTGATTTCGGTGTTGACCATCTGGTGATGTCCATGTGTAGAGTCTTCTCTTGTGTTGCTGGAAGAGGGTGTTTGCTATGACCAGTGCATTTTCTTGGCAAAACTCTATTAGTCTTTGCCCTGCTTCATTCCGCATTCCAAGGCCAAATTTGGCCTTGGAATGCCAGACCCATAGGAAGTGTTTATTCTTTCTTTCCCACATCATCATATATAGAGCTCAAAACTGAGCTTTAAAAAGCCACAGCATTTTCTTTTCCTGTTTTAATACTATAAAAGTAAGCATAATAAAATGAACCCTAAAGATTTGTTGTTAATATTATATGGGTTCAAGTTTTGGTTTTGCCAATTATTGTTTTATGTTCTTATAAGTGGCTCCATTGGTGAACTAATTCTTTTACTCAGTTTCTTCACCTGTAAAATATGAATGTACCTGGGCTTGGATGCACTCTACCCAGGCTTTATGGAGTCATTAAAAATAACAAAAACTAGTATAAATCAGTTCCCATTCTTTATTACCTCTACAAGTCAACGGTTCAAGAAAGTTTCTATACAGTGTTTTAGAAAGTCTCTGTAGTATTTAGTGCACTATGCCCACTAATTACATGATGGGAGTAGGGCCATTCTGCCCAAAGTATTTGACGGTCTGTTGTGAACTGGGCTAGAACCTCTAGCTTCATTTTTTCTTTTAGGCTCACCACATGTTGATAGTTGGTCATGATAACTGTGCCCTGATATACTAAAGATATTTTGTTTGGTTTGGCTTGATTTATTCTCTTGGAATTGTATTAGATTTTAACAATTCATTTATTTGTAGTAAATGCATGAAGTTGCTCTATAACCAGTTATCACAAAAATTAAGTTTTAAAACTTTTTCATCATTCCCCTGTATTTCCATGGAGCCTGTTTGTGAATCATCTGCAATCTTTACATCAGCCCCAAGAAAGCACCAGTATGCTTTCTGTCTTTTAAAATTTGTGTCCTTCAAACAGTGTAAAGTTCTCAAAAATGGATCATAAATTATACATTCTTTTTCAATTGGCTTAGTCTATGTGGGACTTCTCCGGTAGCTCAGATAGTAAAGAGCTTGCCAGAAATGAGAGAGACACAGGTTTGGTTCCTGGGTCAGGAAGATTCCCTGGAGAAGGAAATGGCAACCCACTCCAGTAGTCTTGTTTGGAAAATCCCACTGATACAGGAGCGTGGTGGGCTACGGTTGTCCATGGGGTAGCAGAGAGTTAGACACGACTGAGCAACTTTCACATAGTCTAGTTAGCAAAAGTATTTTCAGATATATTGATGTTGTAGGATGCATTGATACTTTATTACAATATAGTATTCTATTATACATTCTATATCACGCTATATTTGCTCGTTCAGAAGCCAATGGGCACTTATTTACAATTTGGGCTATTACAAATAATGCTGCTATGAAATCTGAGAGTAAGTCATGCTTAGGACATATGTTTTCATTCTCCTGGGCAGGTTCCTAAGAATGGAATTACTTGGTAAGTTTCTGTTTAACTTGTAAAGAAACTGTTAGATGGTTTACCAAAAATATCTTTGAAGTGAAGTGAAGCAAAATCGCTCAGTTCTGTCCAACTCTTTGCAACCCCATGGACAGTAGCCTGCACCAGGCTCCTCCATCCATGCAATTTTCTAGGCAAGAGTACTGGAGTGGGTTGCGTTTTACATTTCAAGCAACAAAGTCTAAGAAATCCAATATCTTAAAAATATCTTTGAAGTGAAGTGAAGCAAAATCGCTCAGTTCTGTCCAACTCTTTGCAACCCCATGGACAGTAGCCTGCACCAGGCTCCTCCATCCATGCGATTTTCTAGGCAAGAGTACTGGAGTGGGTTGCGTTTTACATTTCAAGCAACAAAGTCTAAGAAATCCAATATCTACTCTCATTCACCAGTCTTTTTCACTGTAGCCATAAAAGTGAGTTTCTCACTGTGGGCTTAATTTGTAACCCCCTAACAAGTAATGAGATTGTTTACCTTCTCTTGTATTCATTAGCCATTTATATGTCTTCTTTGGTGAAAAGTACATTTGGCATTTTTTCCACTTTTACTTAACTTTCTCATTATTAAGTTACAAGTAATATATTCTGGATACAAGCCACTTGTCAAATATATAATTTACAAATATTTTCTCCCAATCTGTAGCTTGTTATCATATTTTTAATGTTATATCTTTTCTTTTAAAAAATAAATTCTGATATATCATTTTAAAAAGTTGCAGTTCATGGATTTGATGTCATATCTGAGATCTAAGTCAGTGTTACAATTTTTTTATGTTTTCTTTTTCCTTGGACTCTTATTTATCAGTTCAGTTCAGTTCAGTTCCTCAGCCATGTCTGTCTCTTTGCGACCCCATGAATTGCAGCACGCCAGGCCTCCCTGTCCATCACCAACTCCAGGAGTTCACTCAGACTCACGTCCATCGAGTCAGTGATGCCATCCAGCCATCTCATCCTCTGTTGTCCCCTTCTCCTCCTGCCCCCAATCCCTCTCAGCATCAGAGTCTTTTCCAATGAGTCAACTTTTTGCATGAGGTGGCCAAAGTACTGGAGTTTCAGCTTCAGCATCATTCCTTCCAAAGAAATCCCAGGACTGATCTCCTTCAGAATGGACTGGTTGGATCTCCTTGCAGTCCAAGGGACTCTCAAGAGTCTTCTCCAACATCACAGTTCAAAAGCATCAATTCTTTGGCGCTCAGCTTTCTTCACAGTCTAACTCTCACATCCATACATGACCACTGGAAAAACCATAGCCTTGACTAGACGGACCTTTGTTGGCAAAGTAATGTCTCTGTTTTTCAATATGCTATCTAGGTTGGTCATAACTTTCCTTCCAAGGAATTTATAGTTTTAGCTTTTAACAATTGTACTTATTTCTTTGTGTATTTTTTATTATTTTCTGCAAATAGCATCATGTCTTCTGAGAGGAAAGGTCTTGCTTTTCTTTAACAATGGAGACTATTAATTTAATGCTTTATAATAATTATTTTTAGAGAAAATTAATAGACAAATAATTTATTATAGATAAAAAGGAGTCCATCATTAAAAATGATGTTGCGTGGATTTTTACAGAAGTTTCCTTCTATTCTTGTGAATAACATTCTGAGCTATAGCTTGACTAAAGCTGTATTTAATTTCTTCCTATGCTGTGCTGTGTAGTGTGCAGTCACTCAGTCATGTCCAACTCTGTCACCTCATGGACCATAGCCCTCCAGGCTCGTCTGTGCATGGGATTCTCCAGGCAAGAGTACTGGAGTGGGTTGCTATCCCCTCCTCCAGGGGATCTTCCCAAACCAGGGATTGAACCAGGTTTCCCTCACTGCAGGCAGATTCTTTACGGTCTGAGCCACCATGGAAACCCCAAGAATACAGGAGTGGGTAGCCTTCCTGACCCAGAAATTGAACCAGGGTCTTCTGCATTGCAGGCTGATTCTTTACCAGCTGAGCTATCAGGAAATTTGCTACTTAAATTGTTGCTATAATGGATGCCAAATAACTATTTGGAGAGATGAGGAGGAGTACACCTGGTGTGAGGTGTTGTATGTCATAACCTTGCAGACAGTATGTTAAACACCAGATTGCCCTGGGCCTTTGGTGTAGGCCCATACCCTATTTTTCTCTGATTTATAAACCAAGTAACTTTTAGTTGTTCAGTATTTATGAGATAAAAATTTAATCAGTCAGGCCCAGTCTTATTTATTCAAATAGTACTTATAGTAATTATTCCAACTATTGACTCAAAATACCTCTCATATGTATCTGTAATGTAGCCTATCAAGCTTGGAAGATCTCTGAAAATGTTTTTAACTTTATTGTAGTTTTTTTCTGGAAGTATCTTGTATTCTTCATTTTCATTAATATATTTCCTTTCTCTCTCTCTATAATCTTCTGAATTTCTTGCTAATAGTAAGGTGTCTTTAATGGGGTTCTCTAGAAGCAGACTCTGAGATGCCAATATATGCACAAATGATTTATGAATAGTACATTCCAGGAAAAACTGTCTAATATCATGTAAGCAGGATTGGGAATGGTAGGAGTCCAAGTAGGTGGTAATTTCATGCAAAGTATCAGCCAGAGCCTACTGCGGAGCTCTATTGTGAGTTAACTAACTAGGGTTAGTTCCAAATTCAGCCTTTTACATTCCCTCATTGACTAAGGCTCACTGTTGAGGGCTGGAAGCATAAACCAGTGGCTCCCAACCTTTTTGTCACCTGGGACTGGTTTCTAGGAAGACAATTTGTTCATGGACTGGGGAGAGGGAGGATGGTTTGGGGACAGTTCAAGTACATTACATATTTTTTGCACTTAATTCCTGTTATTATTATATCAGTTCCACCTCAGATCATTAGGCATTAGACCCTGAGGTTTGGGAACTCTTACCATGACCTGCCAGGAGCTACAGGATCTCTGGATTAAGAAGGAAAGCAGGTCCAGTAGCCAAGGACAGTTGTCCAAATACCGTATTGGACAGTGGGTGCTAGAAGAAAATACATACAGAACTGGGGTGTGAACCCACAGATAACAACGACGACAACAAAAAATCTAGAAGTCTGGGTGGGATATTGACAATGCCCATGATGTTAGATTTTCATGCTTTGCATTATTATTAGGAATTCTTACTATCTTCTGTAATTTAATCTTCTTAAAATTGTGCTGGCTTTAACTATCTTCCAGGAACTTAGTGAGGTATTTAATGAAAAATATTTTGATAATTTAAATATTCAAAAAATATAACATATTTCATTATGCATAGAGAATTGCTAAAAAATGGAAGAAATTGAATGTAAACACTAGTATTGAATAGGAGATAATTTGTATACTGTCCTTCTGAAATCTAAAACCTAGATACTTTCTAAAATTGTGAAGCATATTGGAGAATTTATATTACATAATTTATTGCATGCATTTCAAAGTAGGAAACAAAACACTGCAAGTTCTGTGTTGTCCTCCTATTAGAAGAGCCAGATCAATTAAAGCATGAGGTACAAAAAGAGGCTCATAAATATTACAAAGACTCTTCAGTGCAGTTCAGTTGCTCAGTCGTGTCCGACTCTTTGTGACCCCATGAATCGCAGCACACCAGGCCTCCCTGTCCATCACCATCTCCTGGAGTTCACTCAGACTCATGTCCATCGAGTCAGTGATGCCATCCAGCCATCTCATCCTCTGTCGNAAAGGAAGGAAGAGGTAAAACAGAAAATTGTATTTCTTTGCCACTAATGTGGATTTTCTGTTCCTATGCCATGCTCCCTTCTTAACATATTCATAATTATGTACGCTAATTGTTTTTTACATTGTGGCTCAGTTGCTAAGTTTTGTTGATTCTTCAGTCTTATGAACTGGAGCATGCCAGACTTCTCTGTCCTTAACTATCTCCCCGAGTTTGCTCTAATTCATGTCCATTGAGTCAGTGATGCCATCCAACACGCTCATCCTTGGTTTCCCCCTTCTCCTCTTGCCCTCAGTCTTTCCCGGCATGAGGGTCTTTTTCAGTGAGCCAGCTCTTTGAATCAGATGGCCAGTGTATAGGAGCTTCAGCTTCAGCATCAGTCCTTCCAATGAATATTCAGGGTTGATTTCCTTTAGGATTGATTGGTTTGATCTCCTTGCTGTCCAAGAGACTCTGAAGAGTCTTTTCTGAAACCACAGTTCAAAAGCATTAATTATGACTTATTAAAATATTTTTGTAAACCTCAGACCCCCAATAGTTATGCAAGAGGACTTGTTTGAAAATGCAAAGGAAACCTCCCTGGTGACCCCCAGAAGTACTTGGAGTCCAAATATGCCCTGGGATTGAATTTCAGTCCAGAAAAAGCTTGAACTATGCAGCCCTGGCCCTTCCTGGAGCAGTCAGCTGCTGCACCTTCTCTGAGCATCGCCCCATGGGGGCTTCCCAGCGACCAGATTTGCTCTTGCCTTTCCTCACTCAGGCCCCTCTTGGCCCAGCACCACCTCCGTCCAGATGCCCCTGTCCTGCCGGCTCACACTGCTTGTGGCTGGGCATCCTTAGTGTGACGCCTACACCGGTCAGGGCACAGGAAGGAAGTGAAAGTGTCAGTCTCTCAGTCCTGTCCAACTCTTTGATCCCATGGACAATAGCCCAACAGGCTCCTCTGTCCACTGGATTCTCCATGCAAGAATACTGGAGTGGATTGCTTTTCCCTATGCCAGGGGATCTTCCCAACCCAGGGACTGAACCCAGGTCTCTAGAGTTCCCTGCACTGGCAGGCGAGTTCTTTACTGTCTGAACTTGGTCCCTGAGAGAGGAGGAGGGAAGGGAGGGCAGTCACACTTTGGACGGAGCAACATGCTTTTGATGGAACGTGGAACAACAGACTGGTTCCAAATAGGGAAAGGGGTATGTCAAGGCTGTATATCGTCACCCTGCTGATTTAACTTATTTGCAGAGAACATCATGAGGAATGCCAGGCTGGATGAAGCACAAGCTGGAATCAAGATTGCCAGGAGAAATATCAATAAACTTAGATATGCAGATGACATCACACTTATGGCAGAAAGTGAAGATGAACCTCTTGATGAAAGTGAAAGAGGAGAGTGAAAAAGTTGGCTCAAAACTCAACATTCAGAAAATGAAGATCATGGCATCTGGTCCCATCACTTCATGGCAAATAGATGGGGAAACAGTGGAAACAGTGAGAAACTAATTTTGGGGTCTCCAAAATCACTGCAGATGGTGACTGCAGCCACGAAATTAAAAGATGCTTGCTTCTTGGAAGAAAAGTTATGACAAATTTAGACAGCACATTAAAAAGCAGAGACNAGAGACAGCTTCATGGCAAATAGATGGGGAAACAGTGGAAACAGTGAGAAACTAATTTTGGGGTCTCCAAAATCACTGCAGATGGTGACTGCAGCCACGAAATTAAAAGATGCTTGCTTCTTGGAAGAAAAGTTATGACAAATTTAGACAGCACATTAAAAAGCAGAGACATTACTTTGCCAACAAAGTTCTGTCTAGTGAAAGCTACGGTTTTTTCAGTAGTCATGTTTGGATATGAGAGTTGGACTATAAAGAAATCTGAGCACCAAAGAATTGATGCTTTTGAACTGTGGTGTTGGAGGANCTTCTTGGAAGAAAAGTTATGACAAATTTAGACAGCACATTAAAAAGCAGAGACATTACTTTGCCAACAAAGTTCTGTCTAGTGAAAGCTACGGTTTTTTCAGTAGTCATGTTTGGATATGAGAGTTGGACTATAAAGAAATCTGAGCACCAAAGAATTGATGCTTTTGAACTGTGGTGTTGGAGGAGAGCCTTGAGAGTCCCTTGGACTGCAAGGAGATCCAACCAGTCCATCTTGAAGGAAATCAGTCTTGAATATTCATTGGCAGGACTGATGCTGAAGCTGAAGCTTCAATAATTTGGCCACCTGATGGGAAGAACTGACTCATTTGAAAAGGCCCTGATGCTGGGAAAGACTGAAGGCAGAAGCAGAAGGGGACGACAGAGGATGAGATGGCTGGATGGCATCACTGACTCAAAGTACACAGGTTTGAGCAAGTTCCGGAAGTTTGTGATGGTCAGGGAGGCCTGGTGCACCACAGTCTGTGGGGTCACAAAGAGTAGGACACGACTGAGTGACTGAACTGAACTGAAGCTTCACTCTGGCAGATGGGGGTGCTGGAGAGAAGCATCACAGCAGGCCACACGCCACCTGCACTCTCCCACCGTCAGTGACTGTATCACCAGGGCCCACTGACTGCTCTGCTAGACCTCATGGTCCAAGATGATGGCTGCAGCTCCAGCCCCTATATCTGCATTCCAGACAGAGTGATGGAGGACGGGACAAAGACAGGGTCACAGATTAAGGTCAGGCATCTTTAAGGAAGTTTCCAAAAACAGATGTACCAGACCCCAACATTTAGAGCTCAGTAAAAGTCTCATGGGAAAGGGAGGGTGGGAACTGGATGTCATTCTGGGACTCCTGATGCTGTTACTCCTGTTACTCCTGTTACTCCAGGGCTGTTATTCTGTTAACCTGGGGCTCTTGTTACTCCTGTTACTCTACAGTAAGTGGGATGACCAGCAATCCTGGTCAAATCCATTGCCTTCAACCACAGTGAACTTGTCACCATTCTCCCCAAATACCACAGCCTTTGTGCATCCCACTTTTGTCAGACCATTATTTCTTCCCGGAATTCACTAGCTGGAATAAATAAAATAAGTGAATTCACTCTTCCCGATGACTCCGCTCGTATCGCCTTTCTTTGGTTGGCCTTTACTATGTGACTGTGCAGACGATAATTCGCTGCTCACGGCTCCCTCATAAGATGGGTCTGTCATCAGCCCCACTGACAGAAGTTGCGGTGGATTTACGAAGCAGAGGGAAAAGTTGTGCAGAATCTCAGAGCCCGTCCCTTGCCCTCCACCGCTCACCGCCTATTTTCCAGTCACACCCTCCTCTGTGGTTCTTCAGTCCTGGGCTCATGAGACTGTGACAACATTTGTTTCTGAGCTATACTCAGCTGGGGGCCCCCTGCCTGCCTGCAACATTACTGAGTAACAATATATCCATCTCCCCTCTTTAAACACTAGCACCCTGTAGAAATTCCTTTATTTCTGGAGGGTTCAATAAACAGCCCAGTTTGCCTAGAGACTCCCTGAAAAGACAAGAGAACACTGTGAAAGCCTGAAAGTGTTAGTCGCTTCAGTCGTGGCACACTCTGCGACCCCATGGACTGTAGCGCACCAGGCTCCTCTGTCCTTGGGATTCTCCAGGCAATAATACTGGAGTGTGCTGCCATTTCCTTCTCCAGGGCATCTTCCTGGCCCAGGGATCAAAACTGTGTCTCCCTCATTGCAGGCGGCTTCTTGATCATCTGAGCCGCCAGGGAGGCCATGGTGAAGGAATGTAGACAAGCATAATCATATCTGACTTGCACACTGGAGGGAATGAGTGTGTGTACAGGGGGAGAGAAGCAGCTCAGGGAGATGCAGCAGGAACCTCCTAACATGGCAGGGCACCCAGGTCAGAGCTCCATGCAGGAGGAGGGAAGGCAGTGTACACGCAGCAGAAGAACCGGACAGGAGACTGTCGCTACTACTTGATGGGTCCACTCTGCCAGGTGTCAGGGCCCAGAAATGAGACGGGTCACAGCCCAGACAGGAGAGGCCAGTGAGAGCAGAACAGGCAACAGAGTTCAGGTCGAGAGAGCTTCACATGTGAGGTGAGAGCCTCACATGCGAGGTGAGAGCCTGTGAGGAAGGAGCATCTCTGAGATGACACTGGCGGAGGCTTCAGATGGGTGTCGCCGAGGGACTCTGACTGCAATCAACACCATCCCACGCTGGCCAAGAAACAAGGGTCCAGGGAGGATCTGAGCCATAGTGAAGGTGTAAGTGGAGTGGCTCTGTTCCTGGGAGACCTGGGAGCCCCTTGGCAGGCTGGGTGCTCAGCCAGACATGGAGAACACAGAACATGGGGGTGCTTCCTCCAGGCACACCCACAAGGCACACTGGCTCTTTGGGGGACTAGGGCAAGTGCCTCAAGGACACCGAATGGTGGGCTTGGCTTGGGCCCCACCCTTGGCAAGAAAGGGCATCTCATCTTGACCGATCGTCAGCCAACTTGCCCAAAACTGTGCTGTCTAATTTCCAAAGCAAAGCTGAGGTGCTGCTCCATAAAGAAGTGAAGGTGCAGGTGAGCCAGGGGGCCTGTCTGCTGTTCTCTAGAGATGAGGGTTTTCTGCTGCCCAGTGGGCAGGACATCGTGCCAGCACCAAGAATGAGATAAGGAGAGAAACAGGGATGAGAAACGGCCGGCGATGAGAAGGGGATGGTACGCACACCCGTGCAGTCGTCAGAACCAGATGGCCGTGGGTCAGCAGTGGTGACTGGGCCAGAATCCAAGAAACAGCTCGAGTCTCGCACAGATAATTTCAGGTGCTGTTTTGTATACGGCAGGAAGCCACTAAAGGGATATGATGAACAGTGGTTCAGTTTGCTTAACTTTTTATTTTATATTAGAGCATGGTTGATTAGTTGTGTTAGCTTCAGGTGCACAGAAAGGGATTGGGTTCTACATGCATTTATTCCTTTCAGATTCTTCTCCCAGTTAGGTTGTTACATAGTATTTAGCAGAGTTCCCTTTGCTATGCAGTAGGTCCTTGCTGATTACTTTTAAAGAGCTTTGCAGGGTGGAACCAAGGGTTGCTGTCAGGGAGATATGTCAGGAGGTCCCTGCACTCCTAACAACTCGAGGGAAGTGTAATAAGGACTTAAGGTGGTGGCAATGGGAGATGACACAGAAAATAACTGCCTTTTGGAAAAAGGAATTTAAAATTCTCTAAAGAAGCCACTTCTCTGTTCCCTAAATTCGGTGCTGCTCCATTCAGGTGCGCAGTCTGTGCACAGCACAGGAAATGAATGCCTTTCCTAAAGCCGGGGGACAGGGCAGCCTTGCCGGAGGCTCTGAAATATGCAGGTGAATAAATAACCACTGCTTTCTCATTGAGACCTCCAGTGATGGGATAAATCAAAGAGTCCCAGCAAAGCCAGGAATGGAAACAAAAAATATTGGAGACAGGCAAGGAGGGACCAGCAAACAAGGGACAAATAAAATAATAAGAAGGATTTTATGCTCTGAGCTTGATGGATCTTTGGTTCCAGATGGGAGGCGAGATGGATTGTTGGGGGGCAGAGCAGCTACAGAAAGAGGAGATCAGTTATGCATGTTTCATTTAACAATTCAGGAAATCCATTTACTGCTCTCATCCAAGCATAGTGGTGTGCCTCGCTATTCTCAAGAAATTATATATTTTTAAAAGTGCCCATGGCACGACTGCATCATGGTGGGCATGGCTACCCACCAGCCATTCCCCATCCCTTTACCCCATACCTGCTACCAACCACAGCCGCTGAGAGCAGGACATCTTCCTCCCAACACCTTACTGCTGGGAGACCCTGAGGCTCAGCCCCAGGGAAGGGCAGGCTGCTGGGGGGTGCGGGATGACGCCTCCTTCTGTGTAACAGAGCGGAGGTCTCTCTCTGCCCCGGTGCACCTGCTTTCCTCCCTGGCATGTTGTGATGTGGGAATGTGACCCCTCAGTATAGAAGCCACTTTGCAGAGAGAGAAGCAGTTGCATCACAGGGATTCTGACTCAGGCCCTGCCATCGTGGTCCTGCCGAGCCACCTTGGAACCACTTGCTTTGTCCGGAAATCAACACGTGAATGGATGTTTCTATGGTTGAAGCCACTGCCAGCTGGGCTTTCTGTTACCTGCAGATGAATGTACCTTGAACTGATAATGGTCTCAACTGAAGGATGTAAAACATGCACTGTGTACATCACAAGTACTTGAAACTGAGCTGGTCTTATCTACCGCCTGATGGGTATATTATACTCAGGCAGTAAAGGAATGTTATTGACTGAGTTCTTCTGCACCATTACCTCCTGGAAGAAGAGAAGCATATTTACAGAACTGATAAGTAATTATGATAATAAAAGTTATTATCATAAATACTTAATAAATAGTTATGATAATAGTTCAATGGTTCAATCAAAATCATTCATTCTCTCCACCTAATTTTCAAACACTGCACATCTCTATTTTAACAAAAAAAATGAGAACTTTTTGATGATATAAGTTTCAATGATAAGTTAGTTATCAATTGATAAGTTTTCCATTTCCTAACATATGACAAGCAATTTATTTCAGAAATTGATATGTTCATCTTTTTTTGTCTTTATTCCTTACTTGGAACTGTATGACAAAAATGTTCTGATTTTTAAATACTTAGACATACTCATTACAAATACATTTTGAAAAGAGCCGGTTTTTAATTTCCTCAGTTCTCTATTTTGCTGTATTCTCATGAGTTGTTTCAGGCCATGTCATTAGCAGGCACTTTGTGCAAGAGATTTAATCACTAAAAATGGTAAACAAGGCATTGCTCAGGGAGATGTGGGAAAGCAGACTCAAATGTGAACTTAGTTTGAATTCCATTGACCCATTGTCTTGTGCATTAATATGTAAGATTTTAGCTCCTGAAGCTTTAAAAGCTTCTCTTGGGTCTTGGCATATGTAGATCATAAATCAAAAAACCAAAAAAATCTGTCAGTTTTTTGGGAGATGAAGTCAATTCTACCAGCCAGGAGTAATAAAGAGCTTGAAGTTGTATTTGCTAATTGGACTCTTGAATTTGCTGCTATGTGTCTGTTCTCAAAAAGTGATTCTTAAAAAAAAAAAAATAGCCTTGACGTACTCCTTTTCCTATTTGGAACCAGTCTGTTGTTCCATGTCCAGTTCTAACTGTCATTTCCTGACCTGCCTATAGGTTTAGACCAACACTTTAACAAGTACTTTGAGAATTTGAAGAAATGTTTCCTGATTTGAATTTATTTTAAGAGACCTTTATAGCATGAACATATATTTTGTAACTGAACAGAAAATGTGTTAATCCTCTGAACAAGTAATTATTATGTTTAATTTATTAAGAAGACTAGTCACAAATCTTTTCTCTCATACATTGAAGACATTATATTTTTTTAAAGAAATTATATTTAATCTCCTCAGTGTTGGACAGTTGTAATGTTTATAACATGTTGAACTCTGTCATATGCTAGAGATGACAATGTTATGAAAAAAATTGAATATTAAATTTCATTACTTCATTTTAGCAGAGCAGAAGTGTGTTGCTGTTGAATAGATGGTACAATGTCATTTAAAATGTAAGTTATAAAACAATAGATATCACATTTAAATAGAAAACAAGAGGACAAAAGAACACTAACATAGAAAAATTAACCACATTGTCAGAACTACTTTAATATCTAAAAGAATCAGAACAATTAAGTTTATTTTATAATATCTGCTGATTTTCTGCATCCATATGCTGGTGCCTACATCTGTAGATATTTCCATGCCTTCATTACTGGGGAAATTATATCAGTATGTACTTATGAATCATTAACTTTGCTTTACAGGACTGAAAAACTATGTTTTGAACTTCATGAAGTATCAACAGCATAAAGATGGAAAAAGGGTAATCTACAAAAAACACACAGGAAATGGCGTTTATTGAGAAATTGACTTTAGGAAACTAGGGAGAAAATTCTGATTAAGGAGCCGCTGCTGCTGCTGCTGCTGCTAAGTCGTTTCATTCGTATCCGACTCTGTGCGACTCCATAGATGGCAGCCCACCAGGCTCCCCCGTCCCTGGGATTCTCCAGGCAAGAACATTGGAGTGGGTTGTCATTTCCTTCTCCAGTGCATGAAAGTGAAAAGTGAAAGTGAAGTAGTTCAGTTGTGTCTGACGCTCAGCCACCCCATGGACTGCAGCCTTCCAGGCTCCTCCATCCATGGGATTTTCCAGGCAAGAGTACTGGAGTGGGGTGCCATTGCCTTCTTTGCCTAGGTGCCACTGCTGCTGCTGTTAAGTCACTTCAGTCGTGTCCGACTCTGTATGACCCCTGAGATGGCAGTCCACCAGGCTCCCCATCCCTGGGATTCTCCCGGCAAGAACACTGGAATGGGTTGCCATTTCCTTCTCCAAGGAGCCATTCAGTTCAGTTCAGTTCAGTCACTCAGTCGTGTCCAACTCTTTGGGACCCCATGAATCGCAGCCACTAGAAGACACTAAATATACAGTACTTAGAACTGCATAACTAGGAACATCACATGTCCTTAGTCTTTACCAGTGCCTGAAGGACAAAAACAAAGGTGATAAACAAGTTAGACAACATAGCTAAACATAGGTCACAAATCAATAACTCGCTATAGGTTTTAGGTCTTTAATCCATTTTATTTTTGTATATGGTGTAAGAAAATGATTCAGTTTCACTCTTTTACCTGTACCTGACCAATTTTCATAGCACTACTTATAGAAGATAAGTTCTTTTCTAACCTTATATTCTTACCTGTTGATTGGCCATAAATGTGTGGATTTCTTTCTGGGTCTCAGTACTGTTTCCTTGGTCTATGTGTCTCTTTTTGTCCCAGTTCCATGCTGTTTTGATTACTGTAGGTTTGTAGTATAGTCTGAAACCAGGGAGCATGATAATTTGAATTTTGTACTTTTTCTTCAAGATTGCTTTGGCAATGTGAAGTCTTTTGTGGTTCTATATACATTTTAGGATTATTTGGTCTAATTTGTTGAAAAGTATCATGGCTATTGCATCAGATATGCAGACTTCTTTGTGCAGTATGGACATTTTAGCAATATTAATTGTTCCAATCCAATAACAGAATATCTTTACATTTCTCTGTATCATCTTCAGTTCCTTTCATCAATGTTATCATTTCCGTTTTCAGTTTTATCTCCTTGGTTCAGTTTATTCCTAGGTATTTTATTCTTTTTGATCCAATTTTAAATATGATGTTGTGTTTTCTAGTTCTGATACTTCATTATTACTCTGTGAAAAGTAACACTTCTGTATAGTAATTTGTATTCTGTAACTATTATTTTCTTTGACTAGTTTATAGACAGAGAATTTAGGGTTTTCCACATATAGAATTATGCCACCTGCAAATAATGAGAATTTTACTCCTTTCCTTCCAGTTTGGATGCTTTTTCTTTCTTTTTATTGTCTGATTGCTATGGTTTGGGCTTCCAATACAACATTAAATAGAAGTGGCAAGAGTGAGCATCCTTGTCTCATTCCTGATTTTAGGAGAAAAGCTTTCAACTTTTCACCATTAAATATGATGTTAGTGTTGGAGTGTTGGGTTTGTAATAAATGGTCTTTATTATGTTGAGACATGTTCCTTCTATGCCTGTTCCTTCTATACCAGTTTTGATGAGTTTATCACAACTGGATGTTGAACTTTCTAAAATGCCTTTTCTTTGTCCATTGAGATGATCATGAGATTTTTATCCTTCCTTTTGTTAATGTGGTGTATGCCATTGATTGATTTTCAAGTGTTGAACCATCCTTGTGATCCTGGGCAAGTGCCATTTGATCATGGTTGTAGGTGTCCTTTTTATATATCATTGAATTCACTTTACTTTTTATTTTTTTTTAATTTTTTTTACTTTATTTTGCTTTACAACACTGTATTGGTTTTGCCATATATTGACATGAATCTGCCACAGATGTACATGAGTTCCCAATCCTGAACCCCCCTCCCACCTCCCAACCCATATCATCTCTCTGGATCATCTCCACACACCAGCCTCAAACATCCTGTATCAGACTGGCGATTCGTTTCTTACATGATAGTATACATGTTTCAATGCCATTCTCCCAAATCATCCCATCCTCTCCCACAGAGTCCAAAAGGCCGATCTATACATCTGTGTCTCTTTTGCTGTCTCGCATAGAGGGTTATCATTACCATCTTTCGAAATCCATATATATGTGTTAGTATACTGTATTGGTGTTTTTCTTTCTGGATTGCTTCACTCTGTATAATCAGCTCCAGTTTCATCCACCTCATTAGAACTGATTCAAATGTATTCTTTTTAATGGCTGAGTAATACTCCATTGTGTAAATGTACCACAGCTTTCTTATCTATTCATTTGCTGATGGGCATCTAGGTTGTTTCCATGTCCTAGCTATTATAAACAGTGCTTCGATGAACATTGGGGTACAGGTGTCTCTTTGAATTCTGGTTTCCTCGGTGTGTTGAATTCACTTTTCTAATATTTTGCTGAGATATTTTGTGTTTATATTCATTAGATATGTTTGCCTGTAATTTTCTCTCTTTTGTAGTGCCTTTCTTTGGTTTTAATATCAGAGTAATTGTGACCTTATAGAATGATTTTGGAAGTATCCTGTTCTTTTTAATTATCTGTAATAATTTGAGATCGACTAGTATTGACTTAAGACATCAGTACTGGACTTTTGTTTATGAGGTTTTATTTTTAATTACAGATTCAATTTCACTACTAGTGATTGGCCTGTTCAGATTGTCTGTTTCTTCCTGATACAGTTTTGGAAGAGTGTATATTTCTGGAAATTTGTCTACTTCTTCTCAGTTCAGTCGCTCAGTCATGTCTGACTCTCTGCAACTCCATGAATCGCAGCACGCCAGGCCTCCCTGTCCATCACCAACTCCCAGAGTTCACTCAGACTCATGTCCATTGAGTCAGTGATGCCACCCAGCCATCTCATCCTCTGTCGTCCCCTTCTCCTCCTGCCCCCAATCCCTCCCAGCATCAGAGTCTTTTCCAATGAGTCAACTCTTCGCCTGAGGTGGCCAAAGTACTGGAGTTTCAGCTTTAGCATCATTCCTTCCAAAAGTTTGTAAAATTTGTTGGCATAAAACTGCTGATAGTATTCTCTTATGATATTTTTTTCTGTAGCTCTGTGATATTGGTGGTTCTTTTCCTGCTTTATTATTTTGTTTATGTGAGCCTTTTTTTTTTTTTTTGATGAGTCTGGATTAATTTTTCTCAAATTTGTTGGTCTTTTTAAAAAGAGCTCTTTTACTTTTTTTCCCTATTTTTCTATTCATTTACTTTCTGATATTTATTTCCTTTTGTCTGCTGATTTTGGACTGTTTTCTTCTCTTCTGAGTCCTTTAGATGGTAATTCATCTTGTTTGCATGACATTTTTCTTGTTTCGTGAGTTAGGCCTTTATCACCATAAACTTCCTTCTTAGAACTACTTTTGCTGTATCATATGGATTTTGGAAAGTTTTATTTCCATTAATCTCAATATATTTTCTGACTTCTTCAATAAATTCTTCATTGACTGATTGGTTTTTTAGTAGCATATTGTTTAGTTTCCATGTGTATGTACTTTCCCCATTTTTCTGCCTGTAATTGATTTTATTTGATAACATTTTGGTCAGAAAGAATGCTTGATTTAATTTCTATCTGCTTCAATTTGTTAAGCCTTGTATTTGGTCAACATGTTATCCACCACATCAACATTCAATATGTTTCTTTAGCTCTGACGTCTCTGTAGGCAGCATGTAGATGGGTCCTGTTTTTTTTCCCCAGTAAGCCACATTTTATCCATTGAGAAAAAGTCAAGTCCACCAACATTTAAAGTGATTATTATCACTTTAGGTGATAGGTCTGTACTCATTATTTTACCTGGTTATTTTTTGTAGTTCTCCATTGAAGTGACTTAGCAGCAGCAGCCACTTTTTAAATTCTTTCTCTAATTTATTCCTTTTGGTTGATAATTTTTATGTAGCATATTTGTGTTTCTTACTATAGTATTTGTGTATCTATTGCAGATTTTCGATTTGTGGTTACCACGGGATTAGTATATGTTGATCTACAACTATGTGTTTAAATCAGGCAGTCTTTAAGTTCAAACACATTTTGAAAAGATCTACATTTTTAATTCCCACCCCACACATTTTGTATTCTTAATATCCTCATTAAATCCCTTTACTGATTATTGTTGATAGTTGAATTTACAGTTTTTTTCTTTTATTTTTTGAGCTATTACGGTGATTAATACCCAATTTTTACTATATATTTGTCTTTACTAGTAGGATTTTTAATTTCCTACAGATACTTGTAGCCTTTTCATTTCCATTTAGAGAAGACCCTGTAATACTTCTTTTAGAGTAGATTTATTAATAGTATTCATGAACTCTTTTAACCTGTCTCAGAATTTCTCTCTCCTTCAATTCTAAATGATAATCGTGCAGAGTGGAGTATCCTAAGTTGGAGGGTTTTTCCTTTAAGCACTTTGAATATAACATGCCTCTCATTTCTGGCCTGAGAAGTTTCTGGAGAGAAATCAACCTTTGGGGGATGACCTTGTATATGACTGTTTTTCTCTTGCTGGTTCCCTGGTGGCTCAGACAGTAAAGAATCCACCTGCAATCGAACCCACCTGGGTTCAGTCCCTGGGTTGGGAAATCCCCTGGAGGAAGGCATGGCAACCACTCCTGTATTCTTGCCTGGAGAATCCCTGTGGACAGAGGAGCCTAGTGGGCTACAGTCCATGAGCTTACAAAGAGTCAGACACAACTGAGCACAGCACACAACCTTTAAAATATTCTAACTTTTGCCATTTTAATTATGATGTTTCTTGATGAGGATCTGTTTGGGTTCATCTAGTTTGGAATCACTTTGTGTTTCCTGTTTCTAGATATTTGTTTTCTTCTTCAGGTTTGGGAAATTTTCAGAAGTCATTTCATCAAATACACCTTCTACCTTATGTCTTCTCAGCATCTGTGCAACTTTTCTCCCTCACAGCTGAGCTCTTCCTTTGGCCACTGTAACCTCACCCTAGTGTTGAACTGTATTATAGAATAAGTGGGACTGGTGCAGGGGCATGGCATGGATTGTTGAGAATGCTGTGGGCTGTTTTAGCCACAGAGGCTTGGATCACTTCCGATGCACTGCCTGAGTAAGCACCAGTAATGGTTCCCTTGATTGCTCCAATGGAGCGTCTCATCTGAGTCACTTTTGACCTTCACAGTTGAGCTCTTCCCGCACCAGCAGCAGCCCTTACCTCAGGGTGAACATACATCATGAAGCAAGTGGACCTGAGCAGATGTTTATCTCAGGGTGGTCTCGGGAAACCAGCCTCCATCCTTTGCAGTTTCTGTCCATCCTCTCCACCCAGTTTCAGAAGAAAGCAGGCATGTGTGCATCGTCATGAGCAGAGACCAGGCTTCCCACATCTCTCCTCTAACAGCCAGGAGGACTTGTCTTCTAACCATCAGATGCCAGTTTTGGGGTGTCCAGTATATGACTTCAGCTGACCACTCTGTAGGGAGAATCTCTACCTGTGTAACCTTCTTATTCTTCTGAGTCCCCTATCAAGGGCACAGGTCCTAACCTAATCAGTTCTCTTCCCTTCCTACATGATTCTGTGTCGATCTTTCTTACAGCTTTGGCTATGCAGGAGTTTTTCTACCAGTCTCCAGTTAGTTTTCAGTGAGAATTGTTCTACATGTGGATATTTTTGTGTGGTTCTAGGGGGAGTTGAGTTTTGCACCCTCCTACTCCACCATATTGATCGCTACAATAATTTCAAGTTTCAGTTGGATTGCTATGACCAATACATTAGTATAATTCAGGATTCCAATTAGCAATAACTAATCATTAATAGCAAATGCTTACATTACATCTACCATGTTTTGGCCACTTATTCTAATCATATTACTTGAGTTAACTCATCTAGTCCTCACAATAAACACAGAAGAAATTTGATAACAAAAAATTACCCTCCTTGGTTTAAACATTTTTGCTTGACTTTGGCTGCATCTTTGTTTAATTCTTTGTTGGATATTATTATTTAACTTGTAAAGCACTCTAGTGACAGTAGAGTTTAAGTCACTAATCAGCTGACCTTAGAGGCTAAGAGTATTTGTACCAGCATTTGTTTTCTGTGTCCCTGTAAAAAGGAAAAAAAAAAAAAAAAGTAAAGATGCCTCAAAAAGGAAATTTTCTTTCTTTTCTGTCTAAAAGATGGATCACTTGTGTAATAGTTTGGTAGAGTTGCCATAACAAAGCATCATGAACTGGCTGACTTGAAAAACTGAAGCTTATTATCTCAAAGATCTAGAGGCTGGAATTTCAAGATCAAGGTGTCAGCAGAGTTCGTAACTTTTAAGTCTTCTATCCGTACCTTAAACACTGCCATCTTCTTGTGTCTTTTTCCCTTTTTATAAGGACATCACAAATAATGGATTAGGGCTTTGCCCAATCAACCATGTTTTAATTTAATTACCGCTGTAAAAATTGTCTCCAAATAAGGTCGTATTCTGAAGACCTGGTGATTAGGGCTCCAACGTTTGGGGAGGGATAAGAGGACAGAATTTAAATTCTAACAACTTGGTATAAAATATGAAAAGTCCCTGGTGGCTCAGATGGTAAAGCATCTGCCTGCAATGCACGAGACTCGAGTTCAATCCCCAGGTCAGGAAGATCCCCTGGAGAAGGAAATGGCAACCCACTCCAGTACTCTTGCCTAGAAAATTCCACGGATGGAAGGAGCCCAGTGGGCTACAGTCCATGGGGTCGCAAAGAGTTGGACACGGCTAAACAACTTCACTTCAATATTGCTTTCACATGAAACATCTGAAATCACACATTCTTGTGTTTCCAACTAGCCTGTTTTATCTTCACCATTTAATATATTTCTTCTACCTTTTCTCTATTCCAAATTCCTTTAGTTTATATAAAACCAAGAACCCTGGACCTTAAGTGTCTACATTAATTTACTTACTTGCCAGTCCATCATGAGAAGAAAAGTAGTTAAAAAATCTTCCATGGAGAACTCTTAAAAAAAAAAAAAGTTTACAGTGAAAAATAGCTTTCATCCACAACTAAATAAAGCAAGTAAGACAGAAATTATTAGATTAGGCTGTATCTTATGCCTTATCCTTAAATTTTGATTAGACTAAAGTTGAAAGTTTGGGAAAACAGAGGGATGTATTTATAGGATACTTTAGTACTAATTTTATTATTATTTTAAGCAATGATCTCTGGTAGACTTGAAAGCTAATGAAAGTTTCTCTTTGTCTCTCTCTTTCTCTCCCCACCATTCCCCTCCTTTTTCTCACTCAAATGAAGTAAAACATTAAACAGTAAATTTAGTTGGAAAAATAGAGTAATGAATTGAAGATCTGGGAGATATTTAAACTGCACCTGAATTAATCAGGGATTATTGCTTTGACTTAATGTAACCATTCACAGTTGTTTTTGTTTTTGTTTTTTTTTTTTTCCAAGTAGAGTATGTGTAGACTCAAATTCAATCCCTGGGTCAGGAAGATCCCCTGGAGAAGGAAACACCAATTCACTCCAGTATTCTTGCCTCAAAAATCCCATGAATGGAGGAGACTGGTGGAGTACAGTCCATAGAATCATAGAGTCAACATGACTGATCGAATAATACTGTTCGTTGTCCATGCTTATTTTAACTGAAGTTGAACTCAAACTGTGTTTCATAATGTATTTTTTACTGTTTTCTGATAATTTCCTAATAATACTTTACTATTATAATAATTGTGATTTTAAAAACTTTTTATTGGAATATAGTTTATTTAACCTGTTATGTTACTCTATGGTATATAGCAAAGTGAATCAGTTATACATATACTCACTCCTTTTTATTTTCCCATATAGGTCATTACAGGGTATTAAGAGTTATTGAGCTATACAGTAGATCCTTATTGCTGCTGCTGCTAAGTCACTTCAGTAGTGTCCGACTCTGTGTGACCCCATAGACGGCAGCCCACCAGGCTCCCCCATCCCTAGGATTCTCCAGGCAAGAATACTGGAGTGGGTTGACATTTCCTTCTCCAATGCATGAAAGAGAAAAGTGAAAGTGAAGTCGCTCAGTCTGTCCGACTGTTAGCGACCCCATGGACTGCAGCCCACCAGGCTCCTCCATCCATTGGATTTTCCAGGCAAGAGTACTGGGGTTGGGTGCCATTGCCTTCCCCGAGATTCTTATTAGTTATCTATTTTATACAGAGTTCTGTGTAAATGTGAATTACAATCTCCCAATACATCCCCACCACCACCATCTCCTTCCCCCAAAACTGTAAGTCTGTTTTCTGCATCTGTGACTCTATTTCTGTTCTGTAAATAAGTTAATATGTACCATTTTTAGATTCAATAGCATATATTGGTCATTTTCTGTTTTATATTACTCAGTGAGACAATCTCTAGGTCCATCCATGTCACTCAAATCCTTTTTTTATGGCAGAATATATGATACTAGATATATGTATTACATCTTTTCATTCCTATTGATGGCCATTTAGACTGTTTCCATATCCTGGCTATTGTAAATAGTGCTGCAGTGAACTTTAAGATACATGTATCTTTCTGAATTATTAGAAATACTACGGATTTTCAGTTCAGTTCATTTCATTCGCTCAGTTGTGTCCAACTCTTTGTGACCTCATGGACCGCAGCCCGCCAGGCCTCCCTGTCCATCACCAACTCCCGGAGTTTACCTAAACTCACGTTCACTGAGTCAGTGATGCAATCCAACCATCCCATCCTCTGTCATCCCTTTCTTCTCCTGCCTTCAATATTTCCCAGCATCAGGGTCTTTTCAAATGAGTCAGCTCTTCACATCAGGTGGCCAAAGTATTGGAGTTTCTGCTTCAACATCAGTCCTTCCAATGAATATTCAAGACTGTACTCCTTTAGGATGGACTAGTTGGATCTCCTTGTAGTCCAAGGGAGAGACTACTTTAAGAAGCTATATGCCAATAAAATGGGCAGCCTGGAAGAAATGAGCAAATTTTTAGAAAGATACAACCTTCTAAAACTGAACCAGGAAAAAATAGAAACTATGAACAGACCAATCACAGGTAATGAAATTGAAACTTTGATTAAAAATTTTCCACCAAACAAAAGTCCAGGACAAGATGGCTTCACAGACGAATTTTATCAAACATTCAGAGAATAGTTAACCCATATTCTTCTCAAACTCTCCCAAAAAGTTGCAGAGGAAGGAATGTTCACAAACTCATTCTAAAAGGCCACCATCAGCTTGATACGAAAGATATCACAAACAGAAACCTAGACAAATATATCACTTATAAAAAATTACAGACTAATATCACTCATGAACATAGATGTAAAAATCCTCAATAAGTTCTGTAAAAATCCTCAAAAATCCTCAACACTGCCAAGGTCAGACACTCTAGTCATCTGTTGCAATGCAAGGAGGCCTGTCCACGTGGCAGTCAATACTGAGTTTCTGCTGAGTCAGAGATCTTCAGTGTGTTCTTGTGCACTGGCTTTTGGAACTCAAGTAAAGACCCTTTCTATTTGGGTGAAATTCCTCTTGGTAGATTGGATCTAGGCTGGTTTTGGCAGAGAAATCAAGCCCTGAACCTTTGGAGTGGGAACACTGACTCCAAGACCCTAGAGAAGTAACCCTAGGGAGTATCAAATAGTGAGAACTCACACAAAAAGAAACCACATCAATACAAGACCCACATCACCCAACCACCAATAGCACCCTGTGCAGTACACCTCATCTAAAACACAAAACAAAAATATAAACTAAATCATCAGACTCAGCCTTGCCCATACACAGAAGTCCAAATAAATGAAGAGGAAATAGGCAAACTACCTGAAAAAAGAATTCAGAATAACGATAGTAAAGATGATCAAAAACCTTGAAAACAAAATGAAAAAAATGCAAGAATCAATTAACAAAGACCTAGAAGAATTAAAGGATAAACATACAGACACAAATAACATAATTACTGAAATTAAAAATACTCTAGAAGGAATCAATAGCAGAATATCTGAAGGAGAACGAATCAGTGAGCAGGAAGATTAAAATTGTGGAAATAACTACTGAAGTGCAGAATAAAGTAAAAAGGATGAAAAGAACTGAGGATAGTTTCAGAGATCTTTGGAACAATATCAAATGCACTAACATTTGAATTGTAGGGGTCCCAGAAGAAGAAGAGAAAAATAAAGGTATGAGAAAATTTTTGAAGAGATTATAGTTGAAAATTTCCCCAACATGAAAAAAGAAATAGTCAAGTTCAAGAGACACAGAGTCCCATAAAGGATAAACCCAAGGAGAAACACACCAAGACACATACTAATCAAACTAACAAAGACTAAACATAAAGAAAGAATATTAAAAACAGCAAGGGAGAAGCAACAAGTAACATACAAGGGAAACCTCATATGCTTAACACCTGAAACTCTGCAGGCCAGAAGGGAATGGCAGGACATATTTAAAGTACTGAGAGGGGAAAAAATCTACAACCAAGATTACAGTATCTGGCAAGAATTTCATTGAAAATTGATGGAGAAATCAAAAGCTTTTTCAAAAAAGCAAAAGTTAAGAGAACTCAGTATCACCAAACCAGCTTTACAACAAATGTTAAAGGGACTTGTATAGTCAAGAAATACAACAGAAAAAAAAAGACCTACAAATTCAACCCCAAACAATTAAGAAAATGACAATAAGAGCATATTTATCAATAATTACTTTAAATGTAAATAGATTAAACATTCCATTCCATGTCTTCCAAAAGACACAGACTGGCTGAATGTTTACTAAAACAAGCATATAAACATATATATGCTGTTTACAAGAAACCCACTTCAGACCTCAAGACACATGTAGACTGAAAGTGAGAGGATGGAAAAATATATTCTGTGCAAATAGGAAGCACAAGAAAGCTGTAGTAACAAGCCTCATATCAGACAAAACAAACCTTAAAGAAGATTACAAGAAATAAGGAAGGACACTACATAATGATCAAGGGATCAGTTCAAGAGGAAGATATACCAATTGTAAATATCTATGCATCCAACATAGGAGCACCACAATACATGAGAGAAACATTAACAGACATAAAAGGAGAACTTGACAGCAACACAATAATAGTAGGAGACTGTAACACCCCACTCACACCAATGGACAGATCATCAAAACCAAAAATTAAGAAGGAAAAACAAGTCTTAAATGATACATTAGATGAGATGGGTCTCACTGATATATCTTCAGGACATTCCATCCAAATGCACAAGACTACACTTTCTTCTCAAGTGCACATGGAACATTCTCTAGGATAGACCACATCTTGGGTCACAAATCAAACCTCAGTAAATATAAGAAAATTGAAATCATATCAAGCATCTTCTCTGACCACAATGCTATGAGACTAGATAT
>SJYX01012962.1:117925-136176 GCA_006410675.1 Oreotragus oreotragus
ATCGCAGCACGCCAGGCCTCCCTGTTCATTACCATCTCTCGGAGTTTACTCAGACTCACGTCCATTGAGACCATGATGCCATCCAGCCATCTCATCCTCGTTAGTATACACAAAATCAATTGTGAATGCCACATTAGCAAACTCTAGAATAAAAATATAGATCATCTCAATGGGCACACAAAAAGCTTTTGACAAAATTCAAAATCCAATTATAAAAATTCTCCATAAAGGGGTCAAATTCTCCAAAAAGGTAGAGGGAACCTACCACAACATAATAAAGTCATCTATGTCAAACCCACAACAAACACTATTAATGGTGAAAAGCTCAAAACTTTTGCTCTAAGATCAGGGACAAGACAAGGATGTCCATTCCCACCACTTTTATTCAGCATAGTTTTGGAAGTCCTAGTCTTGGGAATCAGAAAAGAAAAAGAAATTCAAATGAAAAAAGAAATAAAACTGTCACTGTTTACAGATGACATGATACTCCTCCTAGAAAATCACTAGAGCTCAGCAATGAATTTAAGTTGCAGGATACAAAATTAGTACACATTAAATCTCTTGCATACCTTTACACTAAAAAGGAAAGGTCAGAAAGAAATTAAGGAAATTAAGAAATTAATTCACTATTTTAAAATACTAATCAATAATTTAACTTTATAAAAAAGGTTTTGTTTCTGTACTTTAGGAATATTATTATTTAATATAGATCTTTTTAAATATCTCCATGCCAAACCCCCAATTTAGTAGTATTGTTAATGGGTCTTATCTTAAAGCAATTAAAAGTAACAATAACAAGCTGATTATGGAGTAACAACTCCACACTCCCTTGTTTGACTCATTGAAAGGATCCGATGAGAATTAAAATAATTTGGTATATTAGGTATATTGTCTGTCTCTTATACACATCTCATCCCTGGGATTCTCCAGGCAAGAACACTGGAGTGGGTTGCCATTTCCTTCTCCAAGGAAAGTATAGGCAAGGTGAAAAGACAACCCTCAGAATGGGAGAAAATGATAGCAAATGAAACAACTGATGAAGGATTAACTTCCAAAATATACCAGCAGCTCATGCAACTCAATGACAGAAAAACAACCCAATCAAAAAGAGGGAAAAAGACTTAGACATTTCTCCAAAGAAGACATACAGATGGCTAACAAACACATGAAAAGATGCTCAATGCTGCTCATTATTAGAGAAGTGCAAATCAAAACTATAATGATGTAAAGCAATTATCCTTCAATAAAAAGTAAATTAAAAAAAAAAAAAAACTACAGTGAGATACCACCTCACACTGGCCAGAATGGCCATCATCAAAAAGTTTACAAACAATAAATGTTGTAGAGAGTGTGAAGAAAAGGGAACACTCTTGCACTGTTGGTGGGAATGTAAATTGATACAGCCACTATGGAAGACAGTATGGAGATTCCTTAAAAAACTAGGAATAAAACCACCAAAAGACCCAGCAATCCGACTCTAGGCATGTGCCCTGAGGAAGCCAACACTGAAAAAGACACATGTATCCCATTGTTTACTGCAGCTCTATTACAATAGCTAGAACATGGAAGCAACCTAGATGTCCATTGACAGATGAATGGACAAAGAAATTGTGGTACATATACATGATGGAATATTACTCAGCCACAAAAAGGAATGCTTGAGTCAGTTCTGATGAGATGGATGAACCTAGAACCCATTATACGGAGTGAAGTGAGTCAGGTAGAGAAAGATAAATATCATATTCTAATACATATGAATGGAATCTAGATAAATGGTACTGAATAATTTATTTACAGGACAGAAATGGAGAAACAGAGAGAGTAGATTTATGGACATGAGGAGAGGAGAGGAGAGGGTAAGATGTATGGAAAAAGTAACATGGAAACTTACATTAGCATATGTAATATAGATATCCAATGGGAATTTGCTGTATGGCTCAGGAAACTTAAAACAGGGGCTCTGTATCATTCTAGGGGTGGGATAGGATGGGAGATGAAAGGGAGTTTCAAAAGGGAGGGGGTATATGTATACCTATGGCTGATTCATGTTGAGGTTTGACAGAAAACAATTCTGTAAATAAATTATCCTTCAATGAAAAAAAACTAAAAAAATCCTCAACAGAATATTAGCATACAGAATCCAACAGCATATTAAAAAAAAAACAACAAAAAAAACATACACCATGATCAAGTGGAATTTATCCCCAGGCTGCAAGGGCTCTTTCAGTTCCGCTCAGTCGCTCAGTCGCTCCCTACTCTTTGCAACCCCATGAATCGCAGCACGCCAGGCCTCCCTGTTCATTACCATCTCTCGGAGTTTACTCAGACTCACGTCCATTGAGACCATGATGCCATCCAGCCATCTCATCCTCGTTAGTATACACAAAATCAATTGTGAATGCCACATTAGCAAACTCTAGAATAAAAATATAGATCATCTCAATGGGCACACAAAAAGCTTTTGACAAAATTCAAAATCCAATTATAAAAATTCTCCATAAAGGGGTCAAATTCTCCAAAAAGGTAGAGGGAACCTACCACAACATAATAAAGTCATCTATGTCAAACCCACAACAAACACTATTAATGGTGAAAAGCTCAAAACTTTTGCTCTAAGATCAGGGACAAGACAAGGATGTCCATTCCCACCACTTTTATTCAGCATAGTTTTGGAAGTCCTAGTCTTGGGAATCAGAAAAGAAAAAGAAATTCAAATGAAAAAAGAAATAAAACTGTCACTGTTTACAGATGACATGATACTCCTCCTAGAAAATCACTAGAGCTCAGCAATGAATTTAAGTTGCAGGATACAAAATTAGTACACAGAAATCTCTTGCATACCTTTACACTAAAAAGGAAAGGTCAGAAAGAAATTAAGGAAATTAAGAAATTAATTCACTATTTTAAAATACTAATCAATAATTTAACTTTATAAAAAAGGTTTTGTTTCTGTACTTTAGGAATATTATTATTTAATATAGATCTTTTTAAATATCTCCATGCCAAACCCCCAATTTAGTAGTATTGTTAATGGGTCTTATCTTAAAGCAATTAAAAGTAACAATAACAAGCTGATTATGGAGTAACAACTCCACACTCCCTTGTTTGACTCATTGAAAGGATCCGATGAGAATTAAAATAATTTGGTATATTAGGTATATTGTCAAAAACTCAGAGATAATAGAAGTAAAACCAATGAATACTTGAACTAGTAATTAATAAAAGTTTGTTGTGCATATGCCAAAATGATAGTTTGCAAACCAGGCACACTCAAAGCAAGACATATAATGAGGTTGAGAGTCATATTGTTATAAAGTAGTTTAAATAGTGAGAAGGTTGTGCCTGTCTGTTCTTCAGTGATTTATTGTCAAAAACTCAGAGATAATAGAAGTAAAACCAATGAATACTTGAACTAGTAATTAATAAAAGTTTGTTGTGCATATGCCAAAATGATAGTTTGCAAACCAGGCACACTCAAAGCAAGACATATAATGAGGTTGAGAGTCATATTGTTATAAAGTAGTTTAAATAGTGAGAAGGTTGTGCCTGTCTGTTCTTCAGTGATTGGTTATAATATTTGAATTTCTTAAGTGATAGGGAATTGGTTAGTTGTTACTACTTATCAAGTTTGAGAAATAGTTAAGTCTTGCTTATAATTTGCAGATGCATAAACAAGAAATGAGTTGTTAGTAATTAAGCTTTGTGTGGCTAAACTAGTTTTGTCTGCTCAGGCAATTTTCAATTTGGTCTTTTAAAAATTTTAACAATACTTATCACATAATAAATTATCTATTTATAAGTCAGTATGCATTGTATATTTAGTAAAATAGGATTTTGTATAATTAAATAAAAACAATTTTGGATAAAACTTTTAGTGATTACAATTTTGCAGAAAGAAAAAAGTGCTATTTAACAATCATAATCTGATATTTTCCACTTTATCTTAAGTATGTTAGTGTAAACCAGATATAATCATGTTGGAAGCAAAAGTGATCAAAAATATCTCACAAAGCAGTGATGTATGTGATTTTTTAAAATAGCTTAATAAAGAAGATGCTTCTTGTAAAACTAATTTGTTGTTTACCATACACAAAGGCTGAAGGAAGAGAAGGTAGATTAGTTTTTATATTTTACGTTTTCCACATCTATTTTACAATAGAATGTTTTTCTCCTATAATGCACATAACAAAATTTTGTAGCACAGACCTTAATTCAGAAAAGGAGAAAGTAATTACAAAATGTGAATAGAATAACTGTTCCCGAAATAAAACTAGTAAAAGTGAAATAAGCAATTTTAGAAAGATGGAATATTCTTGCATGGGTCTTAGAGTTACTATTGCCAATACCTAGCATATAAAATGGAAATAAGGAATCAGTATTATAGCAAATCTAGAACAAATTTAATTTTTATGAAAATATTTGAGTAGGTAGAGCTACCACTGGCTAGGGTCAAGAGGGTGGATCAACTGCTCCAGTGGGGTGAGAAGCGTGAGCACTGAGCCTCAGAAGCTTAGTCTCTCTGGTCATGACACTTAACAGAAATTGCTCTATTGAGCTTTGGACTCTGCTTCAGACCTTTTACTTTTTTTCCTTTCTTTTTATCCCTCTTAAGGTAGGAATGTATACCCTATACATATCTCACAGTGTATTTTGAAAGCAGATAATTTTTATTTTTAGGTTGGCAGGTCCATGAGTAGAAAGCAATTTTTTCCCCATAATGGATCATAACAGAGCTTCACTCATATCTGACTTAAATCATTTAGAAGATATATCATTTGAGACTTTTTGAGTTAATTATATTGAGATGATATTTTGAACTGAGATATGATACTGGAAGGCATTAAGATATGGTGATGATGGAATACTATGAATATATTTCATATTCAGAAATAATGAAAATTTGGAGAGGGCAGAGTTGAATAATTCTCCACCAAAATTGAGATCATCTCAAAGTGCAAATGTGGCATTATTTGGAAATAGAATCTTACAGGTATAATCAAGTTATGATGAGGTCATACTTGATAAGAGAGATGGGAATTTTATTAGTCATCTATCCAATGACTAGTGCATTTGTAAGATAGAAGAGAAGGATAGGTGAATGTGAAGAACAGGATCATATAAAGGGAAGACTGATCATGTGAAGATTGAGGCAGAAATTCTAATGATGTAGCTATAAGTTAGGAAATGCCAAGGACTTAAAGCAAACTACCAGAAGCTAAGAAGAGGCAAAGATGGATTCTTATTGGGAAACTTAAGAAAGAAAACAGTGCTGCTGACCCTTTCATTTCAGATTTGTAGCCTCCAGAACTGTAAGAGGACAAACTTGTGTTGTTTGAAGCCATCTAGTTTGTGGCAAACTGTTATGGTAGCTCTAGGAAACTAATCCACTGTTCATCCCCCTGGTTTCATCTGTCATTGAATGTCCTCTTCGAGCCTTCTCTAGTAGTCACAAAGATAAGTGCCTCTCCATAGTACTTCTCGCTTTGCCCTTTGCATTGTCATTCACTAGAGATTTATTAATAAGTGTATCTACTTCTCTAGTGTGCCTCAAGCTGACAAGTATCTCACTGCTCTTTGCAACACTAACTCCTAGAAAATTTCCTGCCACTAGAACAAAGTTTAAAAAAAATACAGAAATTGTTTGTTGGGGTACAATTACCATGCTGCTTCTGCTAAGTCACGTCAGTAGTGTCCGACTCTGTGTGACCCCACAGACGGCAGCCCAACAGGCTCCTCCATCCCTGGGATTCTCCAGGCAAGAATACTGGAGTGGGTTTCCATTTCCCTCTCCAATGCATGAAAGAGAAAAGTGAAAGTGAAGTCGCTCAGTCTGTCCGACTGTTAGCGACCCCATGGACTGCAGCCCACCAGGCTACTCCGTCCATTGGATTTTCCAGGCAAGAGTACTGGGATGGGGTGCCATTGCCTTCCCCGACATGCAACAATCTGTAAAGACATGAACTGCACACTTTATTAAGTTTTTAACATATGAATATACTTGTCAAAGTGTTATCTGAAAGATACGACATTGGGTGGTTGAGTAAAACATTTTATAGTTTGGTGAAACAAATCTTCATAACTTAGCAGTGAAAGTAGAATGATTTTTTCCATGTTTTTACTTGTAGAAAGAGTAACATTGCCAATGATATAAAAGTATGTATCAAAATAATATGAAATATTAAAATTGATTTGATAATTAAAATAGAAAAGGTTTCTTTGCAAATGAAATGTGTTCAGTATTTTGCTAACAAATTACATCTCAGTAATAATAATGATTGTGAAAGATAAATATAAAAATAAAAGCAAGCTTATTAAAGATAGATTCATCCCATTTCTTAATTTGTTAATTATATTCAATTTGTAGAAATAAAACTCATTTGAAATTCACAAATATTTAGATGCTCATGTTCTTCAGTTCTAGAAAACCATCACACAGTGCAATCACATATAAAATGCTTAAAGAGTGCAAACCCATATTTTAATTATACAGTATCAGCTAAGATAGCTCAATAATATCAGTAAAGTTACAAAACGATTTCAGAAGAAATTTAAAACTATCAGTTTTAAAGTCAAGTAATAGATAACTTTATCAAATGGGAAAAAAGAAAGTAATTTACCGGGCTGAAATTTGATAAAACTTGTAAATTAAAATAAAGATGCAACCATAAAGTATGCTTTAACAATTTTCACAAAATCATTTCTCAGCTCCATTTGTTTTACTTTAGACTGAATTCATAAATGTTACCATTTTTGCTTTTATCTCATTACTTACTTCATTTATAATTTAAAATGTATATATTTAACAGAACTTCTGGTTTCAGCCCTAATGCAAAAAAATATTGATGTCAAACTTTGAATCTCACAGCAAAAACAAAAACCCTGAAAACCAATGTGTATCTTTTTGGATATAATGTGAAACAGAGCTTACAGGGCAGATCACCACCCCAAAGTCTAGAAACACAGGTGGACCCACATAGTCACTGCAAAGATCTACTTATCTGGAGAAAAAAGTTATAGGAGCCATAAAATGGCGTGTGTGTGTATGTGTTAGTTTCTCAGTCATGTCTGATTCTTTGTGACCCCACCGACTATAGCCTGCCAGGCTCCTCTGTCCATAGAATTCTCCAAGCAACAGTACTAGAGTGGGTTGCCATTCCCTTAGTCAGGGGATCTTCCCAACCCAGGGATCGAACCCAGGTCTCCTGTATTGCAGGCAGATCCTTTACTGTCTGAGCCACCAGGGAATAAGACATTTTAAATCACAATAATGATAAATTCCTGGGGACTGAGTATGGAATTAGTGTCAGTGAGAAAGTCCTTGGTGCTAAAGTCTTAAGAGAACCTCCAATTTGGGGGGTTTTACCTATAAATGTACATGCAAATTCTCACACTAACGAGTCAAGAAAAATTCCCTTCTTATATTAGGACTGGGAAAAGTAACCATATTAAATCCTTAAGGCTGCTGTAACAAATCATTGAAAATATGATGGCTTAAAACAACAGAATATTTTTTTCATTAAGTTCTGAATTCTAGAAGCACCACAGCACCAAGTATTTTGAAATATACCCAGAAAACTCTCTATAACAAGGAGATAATCGGTAAGAAAAGACTACTATAGTCTTACTTCACCTGGGGAAGTGTATCCCAAACCAGCTCTATTTACTTTTCTGGTCTCACATAAGAGGGAAGAGAAAAAAAATCCTATTTTTTTTCCTTATATAAGAAACACTTGTAAAAGTCACAGCTCAGAAACACAGGCCTTTGGAAATACTGAGACTTAGTTGTAAGATTATATAATCTGTTTCTTTCCTTATATCATCCAAGTATTTTGAAATATACACAGAAAACTCTCTATAACAAGGAGATAATCGGTAAGAAATGACTACTATAGTCTTACTTCACCTGGGGAAGTGTATCCCAAACCAGCTCCATTTACTTTTCTGGTCTCACATAAGAGGGAAGAGAAAAAAAATCCTACTTTTTTTCCTTATATAAGAAACACTTGTAAAAGTCACAGCTCAAACACAGGCCTTTGGAAATACTGAGACTTAGTTGTAAGATTATATAATCTGTTTCTTTCCTTATATCATACCACCACACCAACATTGCTGTAGTACAGTAACAATGCATTATAGATGAAAGATCCTGAGATGCAGACTCATTGAGGAGGAGTGAATAGGGAAGCCCAAAACTAAGATTAAAACAAGGACACAAAATAAAGGCCTTGGAACCTCTAGTTACAGAAAACATGAATGAGTCCAAATTCTATCTGAATTCCTTATATCATACCACCACACCAACATTGCTGTAGTACAGTAACAATGCATTATAGATGAAAGATCCTGAGATGCAGACTCATTGAGGAGGAGTGAATAGGGAAGCCCAAAACTAAGATTAAAACAAGGACACAAAATAAAGGCCTTGGAACCTCTAGTTACAGAAAACATGAATGAGTCCAAATTCTATCTGAATGAACAGGTAATTAATTCCTTACTTAAGGAATAAATCCTTAATTTAGTGACCTATGCAACTCAGTTCCTATTGCTTGATATGTTTTATTTTTCAGTTAAAAAGCTCAAAGACATTCTAAAGTTCCAGCAAAATTAGTCTCCTAGGAGAAGCAAGTGTAAGGATCAGACTTACACATGATATAGATGTTGAAATGATCAGATAGGTAAATTGACGGTGATTAATGAGTTTAAGGCTTCTCTGGTGGGTCACAGACAGTAAAGAGTCTGCCTGCAATGCAGGAGACCCAGGTTTGATCCCTGGGTCAGGAAGACTCCCTGGAGAAGGAAATGGCAAGCCACTCCAGTATTCTCACCTGAACAATTTCATAGACAGAGGAACCTGGTGGGCTACAGTCCATGGGGTCACAAAGAGTCAGACTTAGCTGAATTGACTTAGCACACATACAATGAGTCTAAGGTTCTAATGAAAAAGTAGATCAAATAAAAGAACAGATGCATACTATAAATAGAACCATGAAAATGGTAATAAATGAATCAAAAATAAATGTTAGAAATAAAAAAGCTATGTATCATATCCATGACTTTGAAGGATGGACACAAAATAAAGGCCTTGGAACCTCTAGTTACAGAAAACATGAATGAGTCCAAATTCTATCTGAATTAACAGGTAATTAATTCCTTAAGGAATAAATCCTTAATTTAGTGACTTATGTAACTCAGTTCCTATTGCCTGATATATGCTTTATTTTTCAGTTAAAAAGCTGAAAGACATTCTAAAGTTCCAGCAAAATTAGTCTCCTAGGAGAAGCAAGTGTAAGGACCAGGCTTACACATGATATAGATGTTGAAATGATCAGATAGGTAAATTGACGGTGATTAATGAGTTTAAGGCTTCTCTGGTGGGTCACAGACAGTAAAGAGTCTGCCTGCAATGCAGGAGACCCGGGTTTGACCCCTGGGTCAGGAAGACTCCCTGGAGAAGGAAACGGCAAGCCACTCCAGTATTCTCACCTGAACAATTTCATGGACAGAGGAACCTGGTGGACTACAGTCCATGGGGTCACAAAGAGTCAGACTTAGCTGAATTGACTTAGCACACATACAATAAGTCTAAGGTTCTAATGAAAAAGTAGATCAAATAAAAGAACATATGCATACTATAAATAGAACCATGAAAACAGTAATAAATGAATCAAAAATAAATGTTAGAAATAAAAAAGCTATGTATCATATCCATGACTTTGAAGGACTCCGGATGGATGGAGTGAACGTGAAAGTGTTAATCACTCAGTTGTGTTCAACTGTTTGCAACCCCATGGACTGTAGCCTGCCAGGCTCTGCTCTCCATGGGATTCTCCAGGCAAGAATACTTGAATGGGTAACTGTTCTCCTTTCCAGGGGATCTTCCTGACCCAGGAATTAAACCTGGGTTCTCCACAGTGCCAGGGGATTCTTACTGTCTGAGCCACCAGGGAAGTTCCCATTGATAGGATGGGCATAATTTAAAAGAAGGAATCAGCAAGTTCAGCAGAAACTTCCCAACTGAAACTCAAATAGAAAAAAATTAAATAAAAGAATACTCTTGTCCAAAAAAGTGAACAGTTTCAAAGATGTACAGCATTCATAATTGGTACACTATAAGAAGAAAAAAGAACATAGAATTACTTGAATTAATGCTGATTGAGAATATTACAAAAGCAAGGGCAGTGAGACAGTGAACTTCAGAACAAAAACAGGATCAGAATTAACAGTAAAAATAAAGTACATCTACTATTATCATATTAAAAGTGTAGGAGACCTAATGTAAAAAGATCCTGAAAGAAATCAAGGAAAATAAATACATTTAGAGTGACATGGATAAGAAACACATGGGACTTCCCCTAAAACAAGCTATTGAAAGAAAATGAAATGAAACATACAAGTTGGAAAAAATACCTGCTGCTAAGTCGCTTCAGTCATGAATGGGTAACTGTTCTCCTTTCCAGGGGATCTTCCTGACCCAGGAATTAAACCTGGGTTCTCCACAGTGCCAGGGGATTCTTACTGTCTGAGCCACCAGGGAAGTTCCCATTGATAGGATGGGCATAATTTAAAAGAAGGAATCAGCAAGTTCAGCAGAAACTTCCCAACTGAAACTCAAATAGAAAAAAATTAAATAAAAGAATACTCTTGTCCAAAAAAGTGAACAGTTTCAAAGATGTACAGCATTCATAATTGGTACACTATAAGAAGAAAAAAGGACATAGAATTACTTGAATTAATGCTGATTGAGAATATTACAAAAGCAAGGGCAGTGAGACAGTGAACTTCAGAACAAAAACAGGATCAGAATTAACAGTAAAAATAAAGTACATCTACTATTATCATATTAAAAGTGTAGGAGACCTAATGTAAAAAGATCCTGAAAGAAATCAAGGAAAATAAATACATTTAGAGTGACATGGATAAGAAACACATGGGACTTCCCCTAAAACAAGCTATTGAAAGAAAATGAAATGAAACATACAAGTTGGAAAAAATACCTGCTGCTAAGTCGCTTCAGTCATGTCTGACTCTGTGCGACCCCATAAACGGCAGCCCACCAGGCTCCCTTTCTTGCCTGGAGAGTCTCAGGGATGGGGGAGCCTGGCAGGCTGCCGTCTATGGGGTCACACAGAGTTGGACATGACTGAAGCGACTTAGCAGCAGCAGACTTGGATGGAAGAAAACTTTAAAAATTCTCAAGGGATAAAAATAACTAGATCAAACTCAAATCTACATTACAAAGGAATAGTGTACAAGGGAAATGAAGAAGAAATGAATTTTTATCTTGATAACTTTCTAATCTAATTATAACAATCATATATTGGTATAATAACCATGTATTCTTTGGCTGAGCACCAAAGAATTGATGCTTTTGAACTGTGGTTTTGAAGAAGACTCTTGAGAGTTCCTTGGACTGCAAGGAGATCAAACCAGTCAATATTCAAGGTACTCAACCCTGAATATCCATTGGAAGGACTGATGCTGAAGCTGAAGTTCTNCTTGATAACTTTCTAATCTAATTATAACAATCATATATTGGTATAATAACCATGTATTCTTTGGCTGAGCACCAAAGAATTGATGCTTTTGAACTGTGGTTTTGAAGAAGACTCTTGAGAGTTCCTTGGACTGCAAGGAGATCAAACCAGTCAATATTCAAGGTACTCAACCCTGAATATCCATTGGAAGGACTGATGCTGAAGCTGAAGTTCTAATATTTTGAACATCTGATGTGAAGAGCTGACTCAGAAAATACCCTGATGCTGGGAAAGAGTGAAGGCAGGAGGAGAAGGAGATGACAGAAGATAAGATGTTTGGATGGCATAACGAACACAACGGACATGAGTTTGTGCAAGCTGTGGGAGATGGTGTAGGACAGGGAACCCTGGCATGCTGAAGTCAACAGGGTTGCAAAGAGTTGGACAGGACTGAAAGCCTGAACAACAATCAGTATTTTAGGGGGTTATATCATAAGAATATGTGAAATGAATGATATCAATGTAATAAAGGAGATACAGGAGAGACAGAATAATCTGCTATACCTCCACTAAAAGTGAATTTAAAGCATGTCTTATTTAGACATTAACCTTGACACTTCAAAGTAGAAATCTCAAAAAAAATTTTTTTTAAGGTGAACTAAATTACAATGAAAATAGAACATCAAAATTATGGGATGTAGCAAAAGTAGTTAAAGATGGAAAAATTTGCCATTAAGTATATATATTAGAAAACAAGGAAGAGCTAAATTAAAAATCTAATTGATTAACATAGGAAACTAGGCAAAGAACAGAAATTTAAGTCTAAATCAAGTATAAGAAAAGAAATAAAAATTAAAGGAAAAATTAATGAAACTGAAAATAATAAATCAAGGAAACCAAAAATTAGCTCTTCAAAAAGTTCAGTAAAATTAATAGTAACCTCTAGACAGGGTGAGATTGAGGATATAGGGAGTTAGAGAGCAGATTACTTATATCAAAATTAAGACAATGAAATGGAATTACTAATACAAAAGGAGAAATAGATAATCTGAATAGGCCAGTAATTATTATATGTAGACAGAATTATTTCAAAATTGACACTAAAAAGCAAAAGGTATAAAAGTGTCAACATGATACTCAAGAAGAACAAATTTAGAGTTCTCAGATTTTCCAGTTTCAGGAGTTATTATAAAACTACAGTAACCAACAAGTAAACTGACATATAGAACCATGCAACAGACACAAATACAGGGAACTAATCTTTGCAAAGGAGCAAAGGCAATTTAATGGCAAAAGTATAGTTTTTTTTCAGCAAGTAATGCTAAAAATTGTATGTGCATAAAAATAGCTAAATCTAGAAACAGATTTTATGTCATTTAAGAAAGTAAACTCAGGATGAACCATAGACCCAAAAGTAAAATGCAGAACTATAAAATTTCTAGAAAAAATAAATAGAAATATCTATGAGACATTCTTTAAGTTTTTAAATGAAACACCAAAATTATAAAACATGGAAAAATTAGTAAGTTTTAGTCTATTAACTTAAAATACTGTGCTGAACTTCCCTAGTAGGGCAGTCGATAAGAACCACCTCCCAGTACAGGGGACAAGGGTTTGATCCCTGGTCCACAAAGATTCCACGTGCCGTGAAGCAGTTAAGTTCAGGTGCCAAAACTACTGAGCCAGTGCTCTCGGGCCCACAAACCACAACTGCTGAGCCCGTATCCCACAGTGACTTCAGCCCATTCACCTAGAGCCTGTGCTCCCCAATAAGAAGAGCCACCACACCACAACGAAGAGGCGCCCCCGCTGGCTGCAACTAGAAAAACAGCCCGTACAAACAAACAGACCCTGCACAGCCAAAAGTGAATAAATAATTTTTGTTTAAAAAAACCACTACTTTGCAAAGGCACTATTAAGAGGATTGAAAGAGTAGCCACATATTGAGAGAAAACGCTTGCAGAACACATCTGATAGAGAATTTGTATATATATACAAAGAACTCTTAAAATTCATCAGTAAGAAACCAAAACAGTTCAGTTATAACATGCAAAAATATGTTTATAGATCCTCCCCAACAAAGATTTTCAGTGATAATCATATAAAATTATGCTCAATAGTATATCTCATTAAGGATTTGCAAAACAGAGCAATAATACAACACATGTACATACCTATAACAATTGCCAAAATCCAAAAACTATTAATAGCAATACCAGTTACTGGTAAGCATGTGGAGTAGTGAGGACTATTATCCCAATTACATGATATTCTGAAAAAAGTAAAATTATAAAGATGGTAAACAGATCAGCGATTTAAGGGATCCATGAGTAAGTGGGGATAGGTTGAAAATGTGAAATACAGAATTTTACTGTGGTGAGACTGCATATGAAATAGTAATGGTGGTTACATGAACAAATTGTCAATACTCAGAATTTTAGAGCATAAACACTGAACTTTATGGTGTGAGAAAATGTTAAAAGTTCTTTAGAAGATCAGGGGATTCCAGAATAGAATGCAGAATGTAAAAAAAATAATGGTATTAAACAGTTTCACTGGAAAGTGTTCAAGAGATCGGCAATCCAAGTAACTTTGGATATGAGTGTAATCTGTAAGACTAAAGGTAAAGAAAATTCTCCAAGTCAGGCTTCAACATTATGTAAACCGTGAACTTCCAAACATTCAAGCTGTATTTAGAAGAGGCAGAGGAACCAGAGATCAAATTGCAAACATCCGTCAGATCATCTAAAAAGCAAGAGAGTCCCAGAAAAACATCTGTTTGATTGACTATGCCAAAGCCTTTGATTGTGTGGAACACAACAAATTGTGGAAAATTCATCAAGAGATGGGAATACCAGACCACCTGACCTGCCTCTTGAGAAATCAGTATGCAGGTCAAGAAGCAACAGTTATAACTGGACATGGAACAACAGACTGGTTCCATATCGGGAAAGGAGTACATCAAGAATGCATATTGTCACCTTGCTTATTTAACTTATATGCAGAGTACATCATGCTAAATGCCAGGCAGGATGAAGCACAACCTGGAATCAAGATTGCCAGGGGAAATATCAATAACCTCAGATATGCAGATGGCAGGACCCTTATGATTGAAAGTAAAGAAGAACGAAAGAGCCTCTTGATGAAAGTGAAAGAGGAGAGTGGAAACATTGGATTAAAACTCAACATTCAGAAAACTAAGATCATGGCATCCGGCCCCATCACTTCATGACAAATAGATGGGGAAACAATGGAAAGAGTGACAGACTATTTTCTTGGGATTAAAAATCACTACAGATGGTGACTGCACCCATGAAATTAAAAGACATATTGCTACTTGGAAGAAAAGTTATGATCAACCTAGACAGCATATTAAAAAGCAGAGACATTCCTTTGCCAACAAAAGGTCCATCTAGTCAAGGCTATGGTTTTTCCAGTAGACATGTATGGATTTGCTGCTGCTGCTGCTAAGTCGCTTCAGTCGTGTCCGACTCTGTGCGACCCCATAGACGGCAGCCCATCTGGCTCTCCTGTCCCTGGGATTCTCCAGGCAAGAATACTGGAGTGGGTTGCCATTTCCTTCTCCCATGCATGAAAGTGAAAAGTAAAAGTGAAGTCGTGTCCTACTCCTAGCAATCCCGTGGACTGAAGCCTACTAGGCTCCTCCATCCATGGGACCTTCCCGGCAAGAGTACTGGAGTGGGTTGCCATTGCCTTCTCCAGGGATTTGAGAGTTGGACTATACAGAAAGCTGAGCACCGAAGAATCGATGCTTTTGAACTGTGGTTTTGGAGAAGACTCTTGAAAATCCCTTGGACTGCAAGGAGATCCAACCAGTCCATCCTAAAGGAAATCAGTCCTGAATATTCATTGGAAGGATCGGTGCTGATGCTGAAACTTCAATACTTTGCCACCTGATGCAAAAAACTGACTCTTTGCAAAGACCCTGATGCTATGAAAGATTGAAGGTGGGAGGAGACAGGGACAAGAGAAGATGAGATGGTTGGATGGCATAAGCAACTCTATGGACATGAGTTGGAGTAGGCTCTGGGAGTTGGTGATGGACAGGGAAGCCTGGCGTGCTTCAGTCCATGGGGTCACAAAGTCACACACCAGTGAGTGAGTGAACTGACTGATGAGAGAAAACTGCACATAAGAACTGTATATAGTTGATAGTCATTTCTCATCAGGTATGAGTTAACAACTCTGATACTAAAATACATGTACACCAGCATTCAAGAATTAAGTACATGGGTGCAGGATGGTAGAAGTAAGTTTTCTCACTTTTCAAATTGGAACTTACAGATAGAGAAGTATGTAAAAATGATTCATGTAACAATGGATTAGAGTCAGAGACACCAGCACTAACTCATGCTCAATTTAATGTGAATACCATTTAGAGATATTTATAGACCTCTGCATACACTGAATTGTATTGCTTGGTACACAGTTGACGTAGAGATAAAACTGAGCTGTCAAATGTGAGACTAATTGATTAAAAACCAAAAGCCAAAATGAGAGTTAAGGCTTTCATCATTTACCGCCATGATAAAAGCAAGAATCTAAACAGGGGAAAGTACAACACCCTCATTTTGTTTTCCCCCAATAAATGGTTTGCCAGTCAAGGGTCCGATGGCTCAGTAGAGACATGAAGGAACTCTCCCACTGTGGAGGGATCCTTGAACAAAAATTTCCTGCAGATGTATGGGCGTTTGGGGAGATAAGATGGTATGAAGAAAAGAGAGGGCTACAAGCAAAAAAGTACTGAGTATTGAGTCAGATTCAGGAAACATGTCTTCAAGGTATGTCCTGCCCCACTCCAACCTCTGCCCCCAGAAAAGGAGGTGCCTGAGGAAGTACAAAAATTTCCTGCAGATGTATGGGCGTTTGGGGAGATAAGATGGTATGAAGAAAAGAGAGGGCTACAAGCAAAAAAGTACTGAGTATTGAGTCAGATTCAGGAAACATGTCTTCAAGGTATGTCCTGCCCCACTCCAACCTCTGCCCCCAGAAAAGGAGGTGCCTGAGGAAGACCTTGGCTGAGGATCCCCAGGTAAAGAAACCTAGGGATGAATGCACTAGATCATTGAGCATTGTAACATTTTAACTTGCCCCTACTATCACTGTCTCTCTGTGTTCCAAATTAAAAATAAAAAAAAAACAAACACCTAGAATTACAGTGAAAAGCAGTAGCATAACAGCATTCAAGCTTCAAATGGAAGAGAACTCTTTCAAAGCCTCATTCTCAATTGTCCATATTTGTCCTGTCTGGTAATTCTCTATAACATGTACTTAAAAGCTGGTAGTTATTTGACTTAAATCAGAGTTCACCAATTGTTAGATAGATTTTCCTGGTGGGCATTTGTCGAAAACAATCAGTGGTAGTTGTTTAACATTACAGATGTCTGAAACAGTTTATAAGAATTGGGACAAATAATAGACTAACAATTAGACAAATGGAAAAGCTGGGAAAATGAGATGCCCATACAGGACTTTGAATTGACTTGACATATTACTAGTGAAGTTCTGAGTGCTTGGTGAGGGTTGTAGACAAGCCACAGTTCACATGCAAAAATCCTTGGCAAAAAATAAAAGACTTGTTAATCACAGCACTTAAGGGAATCTCTATAAAATCATTAGCTGCCCAATAAGCTAACCAAGCAGATATATGTGGCAATACAATCATGACAAGAATATGTTCTTTACATAATTAATTTAGAAAACTCACTCAACAAACAACAACAAATGCTAGAGAAGGAAGCATCTGATTTCTAGAATTGCCATGTTATTTAACAAGTGTACTTTTCAAACATAAAATATAATAAACAAAATTTGACCCATCAAAGGAAAGTAAACTGTCAATAAAAACCATCCATTGGCACTGAACTTACTAGAACAAGATATTATATCAGTTAAATATGTTCAAAAAACTTAAAAGATATCTAAAATACTAAAGCAAAGAATGTTTACCAAATATAAACTATCAGTAAAAAAGTGGAAATCATAAAAAAGAACCAGATAGAAATTCAGCAATTGAAAAGCCCATTAATTAGCATTTAAAATTCATTAGAAGTCCTCCAGAATAACTTTTACTTGGCATAGGTAAACTGAGATCATCTCAATTATCTCAATTTATCAATAACAGATTATTTCACTCAGTCTCTATTATTTTAGTCTGTAAAATGGAAAATAAAAAAATTAAGAAACAGTAAGAGCCTCTGAGAGCTGTGGTGAAATACGGCATGCACCAACATAAAGTTAGTGTGATTAACAGAACGAGAGAGAAAATGACATAGAAAGAATATTTTGAGATATAATGGTCCAAAAGTTCAGAATTTTGATGAAAAATATCAAACAATGTAAGGCAGCAGGCAGTGGGATGACATAGTCAAAGTAATGAAAAGAAAGTTTGTAATTCAGTAATTTTGTATCCAGAATAAGTATTAATCAGTTAGAGGAGAGACAGAGATTCTCAGATTTAAAAAAAGAAAAAAACCCTGAGAATTGTATTGCTAGCACTCTTGCTCTACAAATAATAATAATAGCAATCCTTCAGACTGAAATAAATGACACCAGATAATTAACACAATCCACTAGAAGATATAGAGTGAAAGTGATAGTCACTCAATTCTGTCTACTCTTTGCAACCCTATGCACTGTAGCCTGACAGGCTCCTTTATCCATGGAATTCTCCAGGTGAGAATACTGGAGTAGGGTGTCATTTCCTTCTATAGGACATCTTCTCAACCTAGGAATGGAACCCGAGTCTCCTGAATT
>SJYX01012962.1:137472-158580 GCA_006410675.1 Oreotragus oreotragus
ATAATACAGGTTCTACTTAGGCAATTAAAAAAAAAAGAATAAAAGCCAACTAAATTGAAAAAAAAAAAGAAAAAAAACTATATTCACAGATAACAAGATATTGTATACAGGAAATCCTAGGGATCCTAAAAAAAAAATAGACCTAATTGAATTTATCAAAGCTTCAGAATATAAGATTAATAAACAAAAATGAATTGCTTTTATATAACTGGCAAAAAACTATAAGAAAATAAAACTGATTTAACATTTTCATCTATAATAGCATCAAAAACACTTAGAAATAAATTGAATAAAAGTAGCACATGACTTTCATGTGGAAAACAACAAAACACTGTTAAAGACATTAAAGGCTGCAGAGAATGCAAGAGCATATTATGTTCACGGCTTGTAAGACAGCATTGTTAAGATGGCAAAACCCTTAATCTACAGAGTTAACACAACTCTAATAAAAGTACTCCAGTTGACTTTTATGTAGAATTTTCTACTCTGATACAAAAATATTGAGTTGCAGAACACAGAATAAAAGTTAGAATAAACTTAAAATCAAATTTAAAAATCAAAAATATTTAGAAGTCTCATTTTCAGATTTTTCAAACTTAAGTCACAGAAATCAAGACTTCATAGATCAACAGTACAATGGAATAAAATTATATCCCATATGCATACATGCTGCTGCTGCTGCTAAGCTGGTTCAGTCGTGTCTGACTCTGTGTGACCCCATTGATGGCAGCCCACCAGGCTCCCCCATCCCTGGGATTCTCTAGGCAAGAACACTGGAGGGGGTTGCCATTTCCTTCTCCAATGCATGAAAGTGAAAAGTGAAAGTGAAGTCACTCAGTAGTGTCTGACTGTTAGCAACCTCATGGACTGCAGCCTACCAGGTTCCTCCGTCCATGGGATTTTCCTGGCAAGAGTACCAGAGTGGGTTGCCATTGCCTTTTCCATATACATACATACATATCCATTTTGTAAAAATTAAATGTAAATATATGGGGCTTCTCTGGTCACTCAACTTGTAAAGACTCTGCCTGCAGTGCAGGAGACCCCAGTTCAAATCCTGGGTCAGGAAGATCCCCTGAAGAAGGGATTGGCTACCCACTCCAGTATTCTTGGGCTTCCCTGATGACCCAGATAGTAAAGAATCCACCTGCAATGCGAGAGACCTGGGTTCAGTCCCTGGATTGGGATGATTCCCTGGAGGAGGGCATGGCAACCCACTCCAGTATTCTTGCTTGAAGGATCCCTGTGGACAGAGAAGCCTGGCTGGCTACAGTCCTTGGGGTTGCAAAGAGTCGGACACAACTAAGTAACTAAGCACAATACCTATATATAAATATACACACAAATATTGATGCTGAATCTTTAACTTACATGATATACAAAATAAAACCCTAAATGAATCCAAGGCCATGGTATAGGAACTGAACTATAAAATCCTTAGAAAATATACAGCTGAATCTTTTTGTTCTTGGATTATATAATGATTTCTTTTACAGCAACAAAACACAATCAACAAAATAAAAATTAATTTAGCTGCATCAAGAAAAAGTATTTCCAGTATTTGCAAATCAATACCTTTGATACACCACTTAGAAAACCTGAATATTAAAAGCCATATGATCATCTCAATAGATGAAGAAAAGGCTTTTTGATAAAATTCAGCATCCATTTATGGTAAAAATTCACCAGAAAGTGGGAATAGAGGGATGTATTTCAACATAATAAAGATCATATATTTAAGACCACAGCTTGCATAATACTCAAAGGTGAAAAACTGGAAGTATTTCATCTGAAATCAGGAACAAGACAAGGATGTCCAGTCTCACCACTTTTATTCAACATAATATTGGAAAGTCGTAGCCACAGCAATCAGATGAGAAGAAATAAAAGGAAACTAAACTGGAAGAAAAGTAAGTAAAACTGTCATTTTTTGCAGCTGACATAGTACTATACAGAAAAAAACCCTAAAGATACCACTAAAGTCTAGCAGATTTCATAGCTGAATTTGGTAACTTTGCAGGAAATTAATGCATTAGAAATCCATTACCCTTTTATATACATTATAAATCAGCAAATTTGGAAAATTTAGCAGTGGCCACAGGACTGGAAAAGGTCAGTTTTTATATCAATCCCAAAGGGCAATGCCAAAGAATGTTCAAAATATGATACTGTTGTGCTCATTTCACATGGTAGCAAGGTTATGGTCAAAATCTTTCAAACTAGGCTTCAGTAGTACATGAACTGAAAAATTCCATATGCACAAGCAGGATTTTGAAGAGGCAGAGGAATCAGAGAGCAAATTCTCAACATTTGTTGTATCATGAGAAGCCTTTGACTATGTGGATTCCAACAAATTGAAAAATTCTTAAAGAGAAGAGAATACCAGACCACCTTACCTGCCTCCTGAGAAAACTGAATGCAGTTCAAGAAGCAACAGTTAGAACAAAACATAGAAAAAACTGACTAGTTCAAAACTGGGAAGGGAGTACAACAAGGCTGTATATTGTCACCCTGGTTATTTAACTTACATGTAGAGTACATCATGCAGAATGCTGAGCTGGATGAATTACAAGCTGGACTCAAGATTGCCAGGAGAAATATCTACAACCTCAGATATGCAGATGATAGCACTTTAATGGCAGTAAAAGAAGAGTAATGAAAGAACCTCTTGATGAAGGTAAAAGAGGAGAATGAAAAAGCTGACCTGAAACTCAGCATTCAAAAAACTAAGATGATGGCATCCAGTCCTATCACTTCATGACAAATAGAGTGGGAAGAAGTGGAAGAAATGACAGATTTTCTTGGGCTCCAAAATCACTGAGGGGATGTTGACTGCAGTCATGAAATTAAAAGATGTCTGCTCCTTGGAAGGAAAGTTATGACAAACCTAGACAGCATATTAAAAAACAGACACTTTGCTGACAAAGGTCCGAATAGTTAAAGCTATGGTTTTTCCAGTAGTCATGTATGCATGTGATAGTTGGATCATAAAGAAGAATAAGTGCCAAGGAATTGATGCTTTTGAATTGTGATGCTAGAGAAGACTCTTGAAAGTCCCTAGGACTGAAAGGAGATCACGTCAATCCTGAAGGAAATCAACCCTGAATATTCATTGGCAGGACTGATGCTGAAGTTCCAATATTTTGGCCACCTGATGTGAAGAGCCAACTCATTGGAAAAGACCCTGATGCTGGGAAAGATTGAAGGCAAAAGGAGAAGTAGGCAGCAGATGATGAGATGATTAGAAAGCATCGCTGACTCAATGGATTGGAATCTGAGAAAACTCTAGGATATAGTAGAGGATAAAGGAGCCTTGCATACTGCAGTCTTTGGGGTCTCAAAGAGTCAGAAGTAACTGAGAGACTGGAAAATAACAAATATAAATATCAGGGTTATTTTACATTTAGTTTATAGCTCCTCTTTATTTAATATATAATTGAAAGAGAAATATATATAAGATAATTACAAATTTATATTACTATTCACACATATATAGCATGTAATCTATAAGAATAACAATATACAGAAGGTGAAATGGAGATGTATATGAATAAAATGTTTGCAGACTATTACAATTTAGATGGTAGAATTCAAGCTATGTTTTGAATTTTAATGCTAATTGCATTTCTCAAGTTAAATACTATGTACACACACATACACAGACACATATCCAAACATATATATAAATATATATGTACATACATAAAAGGAAAATACGGGGATCAACATTTTACAAAACAAAAATTTAACTTCAAAAAGACAGTGATGAAGACATTGAAGAAGAAAAAAATTACAGCCTATACAGTAATTAAATAGTTAAGACAGAAGTCCTTCTTTAACAATACTTAATTTAAAAATTACATGTAAAATAATGAAATTAGAACACTTCCTAATACCATACAGAAAAATAAACTCGAAATGGATTAAAGACCTAAATGTAAGACCAAACACTATAAAACTTAGAGGAAAACATAGGAAGCACACTCTTTGACAGAAACCACAGAAAGATCTTTTTTGACCCATCTCTTAGATTAATGAAAATAAAAATAAACAAATGGGACATAATTAAAGGATTTTGCACAGCAAAAATGAGACAATTTTTATCTTGTCTCACCATAAGTGAGACACAAAGACAACACTCAGAATGGGAGAAAATATTTGCAAACAGATCAACTGATAAGAGATTAATCTCCAAAATATATAAATAGCTCATGGAACTCAATATCAAAACAACAAACAAAACAATCATAAAATGGGTGGAAGAGCTAAATAGACATTTTTTTTTTAAAAAAAGACCTAAAGATGGCCAAGAGACATATGAAAAAATGTTCAACATCATTCATTATTAGAGAAATGCAGAGCAAAACTACAATGAGATGGGGTATCACCTCACACCAGTCAGAATGACCATCATAATAAAATCCACAAACAATAAATGCTAGAGTGTGAAGAAATGAGAACTCTCTTGTGCTGTTGGTGGGTGCAAATTGATACAGGCACTATGGAGAACTGTATGGAGGTTCCTTAAACATGTAAAAATAGAACTGCCATATGACCCAGTAATCCCACTACTATGCATATACCCTGAGAAAAGCAAAACACAAAAAGATGCATGTACCTCAGGGTTAATTGCAGCACTATTGCAATAGCCAGAGCATGCTGCTGCTGCTGCTGCTAAGTTGCTTCAGTCGTGTCCGACTCTGTGTGACCCCATAGACGGCAGCCCACCAGGCTCCCCTGTCCCTGGGATTCTCCAGGCAAGAACATAGGTTGCCAGCATGAAAGCAACCTATAAGTCCATCGACAGATGAAAAAGGAGCTATGGTACATGTATACAATGGAATATCACTCAGCTATAAAAAGGAATGCAATTGGGTCATTTGTAGAAATGTGAATGGTCCTACAGTTTGTTATACAGAGTGAAGTAAATCAGAAAGAAAAAATCAATTTTTTAAATTTTAAATGCATATATGTGAAAGAAAAATGGTACAGATGAACCTATTTCAAGGCAGGTATAGAGATGCAGGTGTAGGGAAGGGACTTGTGGGCATAGGGGTGGGTTTGGAAGGGGTGGTGATAGGATGAATGGGAGACTGAGATTGATGTATGTGCACCGTCTTGTGTAAGACAGCTTGTGGGAACCTGCTATATAGTGCAGGGAGCTTGGCTCGGTGCTCTGTGGTGACCTGGATAGATGGGGTGGGGGTGGAGGGAGGTCCAAGAGGGAGGTGATATATGTGTACAGATAGCTAATCAGTTTGCTGTACAACTCTGTAAAGCAGCTATACCCCCAGTTTAAAAAAAATGTAATAAAATTTTCAATTAAAAGGAAGAAGTTTAAGTAATGAATTAAAAAATATGATCCCTCTATGTACTGTCTATAATAAACTGCTTTAGATATGAAGACAGACAGAGACTATAAGACTCACAATCTATGATGAATTTGACATGTTAAATTAGACCTTATTACGTGGAGCAGAGGGTACCAGAGGATGAACCAAGATTCAGCAAAAGACCACAGGAGAAAGTGAGATAGAGAATTGTATTATAAGTCCTGGAAGAAGTATCTGACATATCTTGAGGGGCCTGAGGGGGAGATAAAGACAGTACAGAAAGAGAGAGGCAGGACCAGGGGCATGTGTATTTATTAGGGTTGATGGAAAGAGTGCTTTGGGGTTCCTTGGCTAAGGCTGGATTAGTCAATTTGAGCCAAAGAAGCAAGGTTTTGGTAAGTTATGTGGAAGTCTTATCTAAGGGAGCATAAAAGAAAGGTAGCAGAAGGCAGTAGAGACTGCTGATCATATGAGCTGTTAGGAAGTCACAGAAGAAATGCAGACTGCTGCTTCGGGCATGCACTTGCGTGATGGGGCTAGCATGTTTCTTGGCCAAATGAAATGGACACCAGGGCAGTAATAACATGGAGGAGTTTAGCTAAACACTTGACATAGTCATTAAAAAATGGACAAAGCCCTTGGATTAGACAGTCTCCAAAGAAGATATACAAATGGCCAAAAGGCACATAAAGATGCTCAATATTAGGGAAATGCAAATATAAACCACAATGAGATCTGGCAAAAAGTTTTGGCAAGGATGTGGAAACACTGAAATTCTCATTTGTTGCTTGTGAGAATATAAAATGCCACAGTTATTTAGAAAATCAGTTTGAAAATTCCTCAAAATGTTTATGATAAAGTAGCTTAATGGTCCAGCAATTCCCAGAAAGTTCACCCCTGCCCCCCCAAACCAAACTGAACACATATGTTCACATGAAAATTTGTTTACAGACTTTTACTGCAGTATTTTCCATAATAGCCAAAAGGTGGAAACATCCAAATATCTGCCAATGAATATATAAATAAAATGTAATAATATTATTCAGTCGTAAAATGTAGGAAGTATCAACAGATGCTACAGCAAGAATGAATCTTGAAAGCATCATGTTAAGTGAAAGAAACTGGACACAAAAGACCAGACCTTGTAGGACTCCATTTATGTAAAATGTCCCGAATAGGCAAATCTATAGGGAGAATAAATTATCAGTTGCCTAGTAGATGAGGGGTATGTAGAAAAATTGCTAATGGATGCATTGTTTTCTTCTGGGGTATTGAAAATGGAGAATTAGACAGTGGTGATAGTTGCAGAACTTTGTGAATGTACTGCTGCTGCTGCTGCTAAATCGCTTCAGTCATGTCCGACTCTGTGTGACCCCTTAGACGGCAGCCTGCCAGGTTCCCCTGTCCCTGGGATTCTCCAGGCAAGAACACTGAAGTGGGTTGCCGTTTCCTTCTCCAATGCATGAAAGTGAAAAGTGAAAGTGAAGTCGCTCAGTTGTGTCTGACTCTTCGCGACCCCATGGACCGCAGCTTACCTGGCTCCTCTGTCCATGGGATTTTTCCAGGCAAGAGTACTGGAGTGGGGTGCCATTGCCTTCAAAATCACTAAATTTTTACTTTATAAAGGTAAATTTTATGCTATGTGAGTTACATCTCACTATCTCTATATAAATATATATGAAACAAAATCTATACATATTTCATATATATGTGTGTATGTGTGTGTGTTAGTCGCAGTTGTGTCTGACTTTTTGTGACCCCAAGGACTGTAACCTGTCAGGCTCCTCGGTCCATGGAATTCTCCAGGCAAGAATATTGAAATAGGTAACCATTCCCTTTTCCAGGGAATCTTCCCAACCCAGGGATTGAACCTGGGTCAGGGAATCTTCCCAACCCAGGGATCGAACCTGGGTCTCCTGTATTGCAGGCAAATTCTTTACCATGTGAGTCACCTATATATATATTAGGGCTTCCCTGGTAATAGATTCTTTAGCTTTGAGCCACCAAGGAAGCCCCAGTATGTGTATGTATGTGTGTATACACACACACACACACACACACACACACACGTATAAACTAAAACTAATAAGTATTGATATACTTTATTCCTCTATAAAGTTGAGAGCGAGGCTGTATACCCAGAATGGCCACTAATGCTTAGTCCTACATCAACAATATGGTCCTAGCCATGACAATCTTTGTGATCTGTAATCAGTGTTAACTGAATAGATAAGAGGATGATTGCTGTTCTGAGACGTCCAGACATGAGGTATGATTGACTTTATACAAAACAGATGTACATGCATTGTAGCTGGTGTGCTGTTCTTAAGGGAAAGGAGGTATAGAAGAGCAATTTCTTTGTTCAGAAATGCACAAATTCCATGGTCATCTTCTTCTGAGATTTAATTGGATTGGAGGAGGATATTTTTCTTTTAATCCTAAAAACAAAATTCCCCTAGTCTACTAGAGGGATATTAACTTCACTGCATCTCCTAAACATTTTCTTAAAATTTTTCTTTAAATATTACACCTACACAAATATGTTTTGATTTCACTCCAGAGAAACAATTTATAAAGTTTACAAACTAACAAAAAATATATAAGCATGCATTTGACAAGTTAATTTTAGAGGGACACTGTATCAATAAACATGTAGCTATGTGATTTCTAAAAAATAATTTGATCTGAATTTCTTTATACTGTTTAGATTTCCCATGTTAGAGAATCTGTTTTAAAAATAGCATTTAGTGTTCTAATTCTCCTAATTTAGTGTCTGGAAGCTGCCCACTTGCAACTGTGTAAATACCAAATTATTCCATCTTATTGTCATTGCTTCATTAATTTTCTGCAGGTTAAATNACACACACACACACACACACACACGTATAAACTAAAACTAATAAGTATTGATATACTTATTCCTCTATAAAGTTGAGAGCGAGGCTGTATACCCAGAATGGCCACTAATGCTTAGTCCTACATAAACAATATGGTCCTAGCCATGACAATCTTTGTGATCTGTAATCAGCGTTAACTGAATAGATAAGAGGATGGTTGCTGTTCTGAGACGTCCAGACATGAGGTATGATTGACTTTATACAAAACAGATGTACATGCATTGTAACAACTGTGTAAATACCAAATTATTCCATCTTATTGTCATTGCTTCATTAATTTTCTGCAGGTTAAATGCATTTTAGATCACACTTTCAAGTTTCATATTATATCAGCAATTTTCTAGCTCATATTTAATACAAGCAATTTAATCAAAATGTTGCAAGTGTAATCAGAGTACAGTGAAGGGAATTTTTTATTATTAAATATCTTGCACCTCCCACAGGTTATAGTACATCAAGTGTTCATTAGTTCCTAAACAGTACCTCTGTGTTTGCACATTAATGCAGCTAATGTTTGAATGCAATAGCAGGGGAAATAAAACAAGACCTCATAATTGCCATCACATTTCTAGAATCTTCACAATCCAAGTCTTATTCTGAATATTTATTTATTTCAGTAACAGTATACTTTCTCTCAATGGGCAAGTTGCACCAACCTACAAACTGGCTTCCTGCATCCATGTTTGCCTTGCAACTCCCCCCAATCCACCCCAGAATGCTTCTCCATTTAGGATTGTGACCATCAAGGTAAAGATGTAAATGGGATCATATTATTCTGCTACTCAAAATTTTCTAGTCATGACCCATTTTTGACTAAAATAAAAATCTTCTGATGGCCTACAAGCACTGATATGACCTGCACCTGCTCGTGATTTTGATTTTATTATCTTTCCACTATTTTAGATACATAGTAACCTTTATTCGGAGAAGGAAATGGAAACCCTCTCCAGAATTCTTGTCTGGAGAATCCCATGGAGAGAGGAATCTGCTGGGCTACAGTCCATAGGGTCTCAAAGAGTTGGACACGACTGACCACACACACACAACCTTTATTATTTAGACATTAGGCCAAATTTGGCATTAAGCCCGTTCTCACCTACACTAGTGTTTTTCTGCATCCTCTGCCTGGAATCATCCTTTCACGTATCTACTTGGAGTTCTACCCGGTTTTACTCAGGGATATGTTCAAGTATCTCATTAACAGTGAGGCCACTCCATTCCTGGGCAGTTTTCCATCTCTTAGCTTGTTTATGTTCTTTTCCTTGTGTCAATCATATTCTGAGCACGTTTCCGCCTTAGTTCTAAGGTAGCTACAGCAATGTCAAGTGTAATGTCACTTTAGCCTCATGTCTAGTAGGGAAAGTCAGTAGATTCCTGAGTCTTTTTCTCTTACATTAATGAAAACAGGATGCTGCTGCTGCTAAGTCACTTCAGTCGTGTCCGACTGTGTGTGACCCCATAGATGGCAGCCCACCAGGCTCCCCGATCCCTGGGATTCTCCAGGCAAGAATACTGGAGTGGGTTGCCATTTCCTTCTCCAATGCATGAAAAAGAAAAGTGAAAGTGAAGTCGCTCAGTCTGTCCGACTGTTAGCGACCCCATGGACTGCAGGCCACCAGGCTACTCCGTCCATTGGATTTTCCAGGCAAGAGTACTGGGATGGGGTGCCATTGCCTTCCCCGGAAAACAGGATGAACTATGGTTAAAGGGATAGGAAGATTTTATTCTTCTGGAAAAAACAATTCCCCGCCTTGTGAAACTGAGGATGTGGTGAAAGTGTTAGTTTCTCAGTTGTGTCTGACTCTTTGCAACCCCACGGACTGTAGCCACCAGACTCTTCTGTGCATGGAATTCTCTAGGCAAGACTGCTGGTGTGGGTCAGCATTTGAAAGCCCATCCAAACTGAGTGAGCTAAAAATGAGTAATAGTTTCCTACAGAGTTGAGTATATTCTTTTACCAGGATGTGAGTGGATTGAAGATAAGAAGAAACAAATGCTTTAGTAAAATAGTGGTGTGTAAATATCCTACTAAAATTAAGAAATATATATTTAAATAAAGGTAGTATTTAGAATTCTAAATTTTTATAAACTTGTTGGAAAATATTGGAAAATCAAGGAAATCAGTGTCTTACTTAACTCAAAAACCTAGAGAAATTGTTATTCAAATTTTGATGTGTATGTGCAACATCCACACTCTACTGTGCTTATTTGCCATTTGTATAGATTTTGGTTTGTCTGTTTTAAGTAATATATGCTACCATTTTACTCTTCAAAAGTGTAATTGCAAATAATATCTTAAATTTTGGCATGGAATTTAAAAACAAAGAAAATTGTCTTTGCTTTTGTTCATAATAAAATTATTGTTGTCTTGTTATTCACATTCTAATTTATCACTGTTTTCAGCTTTTTTTCTGAAGAATTACTTTTTCTTATTGTATTCTTATATAGTCAGTCATGAGTTTTCATCTAAATATTTTTTGTTCTTCTATCAGAAATCTAAAGATCCAAGCCCATCAAAATAGAAGAATAGAAATAAACTATTACCAACTTTTACAGGAAAGCTAGTCCATTTGCTACTCCTCCATTTTTGTGACATGTCTGAGCATAGATTGCATTAAAAACAGGCCCAGCTTTAGGCAGTAATACTGAAAACGATGGTAGGAAAAGAAAGTATGTTTGTCATGAAAAAAATCATAGCATGGACTACTCTTCTGTTGATGATAACAGATCTGGCTGGTATGTAGTTGGTGTTCATTTCTATTTATTTTCTAATTTATTGATTAGCTATCATTTTGAACATAACTTATTTTGTTATATAATAATTACATAGAATTATTATTGGACAAACCTGAAAGTCAGTAATTTATCTTTTCTATTTAACCTGTTTTTCCCTGTCAGGAAATATACAAAGGTAAAGATAGGAAAACGAGAAATTATTTTTAATAACATCCCATACACCAGAGATCAAATTACCAATATCTGTTGGATTATAGTAAAGCAAGAGGATTCCAGAAAAACATTTACTGCTTCATTGATGTACTAAAACATTTAACTGTGTGGATCTACATTTGACTGTATGGATCACTGGATTAACTGTGGAAAATTCTGAAATAGATGGGAATACCAGACTACCTTACTTGCCTTCTGAAAAGCTGTATACAGGTCAAGAAGCAACAGTTAGAATAGGATATGGAACAAATGACTGGTTCAAAATTGGAAAAGGAGTTCATCAAAGCTGTATATTGTCACCCTGCTTATTTAACTTATAGGCAGAGTGCATCATGCAAAATGCTGGGCTGGATGAAGTTCAAGCTGACCTCAAGAAAGCCAGGAGAAATATCAATAACCTCACACATGCAGATGATATCACCTTAATGGCAGAAAGCAAAGAGGAACTGAAGAGCTTCTTGATGAAAGTGAAAGAGGAAAGTGAAAAAGCTTGCTTAAAACTCAACACTCAAAAAACCAAGATCATGGCCTCAGGTCCCATAACTTCATGGCAAGTAGATGGGGTAGCAATGGAAATAGTGACAAACTTTATGTTCTTGGGTCCCAATATCACTACAGATGGTAACTGCAGCCATGATATTGAAAGATGCTTTTTCATTGGAAGAAAAGCTATGACAAACCTAGACAGCATATTAAAAAGCAGACACATCACTTTGCTGACAATGGTCCATATAGTCAAAGCTGTGATTCTTTTAGTAGTCATGTATGGATGTGAGAGTTGGACCATAAAGAAGGCTGAACACCAAAGAATTGATTGTTTTTAACTGTGGAGTTGGAGAAGACTCTTGAGAGTCCCTTGGAAAGCAAGGAGATCAATCCAGTCAATCCTCAAGGAAATGAGCTTAAAATATTCTTTGGAAGAACAGATGCTGAACCTGAAGCTTCCATCCTTTGCCCAGCTGATACAAAGAACTGACTTATTAGAAAATACCCTGATGCTGGGAAAGATTGAAGGCAGGAGGAAAAGGGGGGAAAAGAGGATGAGATGATTGGAAAGCAATTCAATGGGCATGAGTTTGTGCAACTCTGAGAGAGAGTGAAGGACAGGGAAGCCTGGCATGCTGCAGTCCATGGGGTCGAAAAGAGTCAGACATGATTGAATGACTGAACAACAACAACAAACACAAGGGACCCTTGCACTTACCTACGACTGTAAGATTTCTCCACTGTAACATAGCCCAAAGCAAGAGGGGGAAAAGAGGGAAGAAAAAAAAAAAAAAAAGAGTAAGTATTGGTTGGTCTAGGTTTGTTTGGGTTTTCCATTCAATTTTATGGAATACATGAACAAACTTTTTGGCCAACCCAATGATTTGCTTTTGGAAGAAAAATATAAACATTATGTACTTCCATGCAGCTGTCAAATAACTGACTTAATTAGGATAAACTCAAGGTCAGTTTACAGGGCCAGGCATTGATTACTAAAATGTCACCTATTGACCTCCTCAAATAATTAGAATCTCTATTTAAAATATTCACCGAGAATGCATTTTAAAAGGCAGAATAACTGCTGTTAAACACTTCTGTTTTATTCAGGGTCTTAGTTGCTGCTTTGTCACCTCCATAGTGTGCTGTTAGCAATTTAAATAATTAAGCTTTGGAAGATTGGTATGTTAATTTAATTAAAACTTCTCTGCCAATTGTTCTTCTTGTTATTTTGCCATGTCTTATTGCCAGTACTTTCATAAGCTGTGGAAGCTGTGAGGAAAGAGCTTATAATTTGCAATGAATTTCTCTTTCTGTTGAAAATGAGAACCATTATAAAATTTTATTTAGCCATTTATCCAAGATGGCAATACACTACACCCAGGATTATAGGCCTGTCAGTTGGAAATCTTTCAGTGATTTAATGCTGACTGCCCTCTTCTTCCAGCTCCATGGTAACCTGATTACACTGCCTTGAAGTAGAAAACATGCTGCCTGATATTTAAATACATGCAGAACTTTTGCCAAAGGCATAGCATCTCCTTGTGAATTTCAGTGGTGTAGGCCAGGAGAGTGTCAGTAGAGGCCAAGTACAAGGCTTTAACTTCAGTCTTGATATTGATCATCTAAAGAACTAGGTTGGAGACAATGTCTTTAAGCCATAGATTTTGCTGGTGAATTAGCAAACTAAAAGAGACTATATGAATTTTTAAAAAATCTGCATAAAGGCAATGTATAGGCAATAACCTAGCCTAGGAATCAGAAGACCCACTACTAATCCAAATTCTATACTGTGAAACTTTATGGAGAAATATATTTACCTGTCAGAATTTATTTACTGAGATTTTCATTTAAAATATGAAATCAGAAAGAGTAGGGCCTATCATAAAATGCAAATATAGTTAGATATTGTTTACAGATGGGAAACAGACTGAAATATTACAGTATTCAGTACGAGTTAGTAATTGCGAGGATGAGGATTTAATACCAAGCCGTTGGATGTTATACACAGCTCATTGCAAACTTAACTTTTCACATAACATTATATTTGCTCCAAACCTATAATGTAGTGGTCAAGTAACGGAGGAAAAGAAAACGCAAAATAAATAAGTCATCTCAAAGATTCCACCTTCCTTTCCTTGAACTGACCTAACCCTCTTTATCTTCTTAATGACCAGGGTCTTTCACTCTGGTCCCCACAATAGACATAACGAGATTACTCCCTGCTTCATCCACAACTGTCAAAGCCATCTTAATCTTTTTCCCTTGACTAAAAAAAAAAATAAATAAATAAAAAATTGCATGGTGAATTAAAATAATATGAATTATTTGATACTATTACAGTGAAGAAACCTATCCCCTTGAATATGGGCAAATTGTGTGACTCCTTTCACCCACTCACGGAATATGAAGAAAACGATGTAGTTCCACCTTCTGGGCCCAGGCTGTTCTCATGTTCTGTCTCTTAAAATACACATTAGACCCAACTATCATGCAATGGGAAGCCAAAGATACATGAGGATCCATGCAGGGGCGGTGCATTCTACAACTCTACCTGAGCTCCCAGGCAACAACCAGTAGTTGTTCTCAGCAGCATGAAAGAAACAGCTTGGATATCCTACTGTGAAAAACTTAAAATGACTCAGGGGACTTCCCTGGTGGTCCAGTGGTTGAGAATCGACCTTCTTATGCAGGAGAGGAGGAGTCAATCCATGGTCAAGGAACAAAGAAACTAAGATCCCACATGCTGCAAGGTAACTAAGCCCACATACCAATCACTGTTCCTCTGGTGGTTTTTCCAAAAGCAAAATGTAATAATTTCTTTACTGCACTTCGTTAATTCATTGTAGAAAACATTCCCCCCCCCCCCAACCTCTAAGATGCCGAGTAGAAGATGCATGGACTGATCCCTGAAGGTTCAGACTTCAGGATTAAGGCTCAGAGAACTAGTACATATTTTTACAGGAATAAAACCACATTAAAAAAAAAAAAAACCAACTAAGAATAATAACAGAAATTCTTAGATAGTACTAACAGTGAAAAGCATGGTTTTAAACATCCTACATATTTTAACTCATAATCATCATAATAATTTTTATTAAGTAAGTACTACTATTATCCCAGAGCAGTTGGATAATTTGGACCTATTGTGAACCTATATTCCTTTAGAATATGAATGCTTGATAAACATTTGTACTCTTAAACAATTTTCATAGATGTCATGAGATTTATGAAAGACATTAAGTAAAAGCAAAGCATATGAATTAAGAAATTTAGGTCTGTTTTAAAACCATCATAGGATACAGATATCAAATTACTTCAACAAAGCATAAGCTAAGTACTATGGCCAAAGTAAAAAGTGGAGCAGACAAAAGGATCTGGAACTGTCTGTAGGAAAGGTAGGATACAATTTAAATAGGGAGCCAGACAGTGAAAGTGACATTTGAGCAAGGAAGAAATGGAATAAAAGGATCAGACAGGCAAATACGTTGGTCACATCATTCTAGGCAGAAAAATGGTGAGCATAAAATCCATTTTGCTTGAACATGTCTAGATTAAATATAGGGATTTAGCAAAAAGGTTAGTAGTGAATGTGATGAGGGAACAACTAAATGGCTAGCTCATGCGGTTTTGTGAATTATTGTCAGAACTTTGGATTTTCCTATGAGCAGAATGGGAAACCATTACAAGATTAAAAGCAGGCAAATAATTAGATTAAAAAAAATATCAACCCTGATGCTCTGTTGAAAACGTGATGTTGGGCAACAGGTGAAGGAGTAGAAACAACAGTTATAAGATCACAGCAAAGACGAGCTGATGGTTGAACAAACTCAGAGGTAGCAACTGAGATGGTGAGAAGTGCTCAGATCTAGATGCATTTTACATGTGAGAAAAGATTTTCTAATTTATTGGACATAAAAAAAAGTTCAAACATGACATCAGTTTTGGTGTTAAACACCTTGAAAAATGAAGCTACCATAAAATGAGTAACGTGTGACCTCAAGAGGACAGCTGGAGGTGAAAATGATATTAGGAGTTCATTTTTATACATTTTGATTTGAGATGCTGAATAGATAAACTTGAAAGCTGAGGCTAAGACAAAGACCAGTATGACAAATGTAATTTTGGAAGTTAGAATATAGATCAAATGTATGAGAGTTGGAGAGAACACCAAGGAAATGAGAATAGAAAGAAAAGGTCTGCGTTTTAAGCCCTAAGAAACTTCAGGATTAAAAACAAAATGGAGAAAGGCAGAAGAATCAGCATATTTGAGAAATAGCTAACATAATACTCAACAGTGAAAGATGAAAGCATTTCTTTTGAGATCAAGAACAAGAAACGGATGTACACTCTCACCTTTTGTTTTATTCAACAAAGGTTTAAAAGTCTTAGCCACAGAAGTAAGAGAAGAAATAAAAGGAATCCAAATGGGAAAATAATAGGTAAAACTGGCAGTGTTTGCAGATGATGCTATATATAGAAAATCCTAAAGATGATAATAAATAACTACTAGAACTCATCAATTAATGGTAAAGTTGAAGGATACAAAATTCACACACAGAAATCTGTTTCACTTTTATATGCTAACAATGAAAGATTAAAAGGAGAAATTAAAGAAACAATTCTATTTACCATTGCATCAAAAAGAATAAAATAACTAGGGATAAACCTATCTAAGGAAACAAAATGCCTGTACTCCCACAACTATAAGATGCTGATAAAAGAAATGGAAGATGACAGAAAAAGATGGAACGGTATACCATGTCCTTGGATGAAGAATCAGTTCTATCAAACTATATTACCCATGGCTATCTACACATTCAAAGCAATCACTATCAAATTATCAATGGTAATTTTCACAGAACTAGAAAAAAATCTTAAAATTTGTATGGAGATGAAAAAGACCCCAAAAAGCTAAAGCAATCTTGGGAAAGAATAACAGAGCTAGAGGAATCAGGATCCAGACGTCAGACTATGCTACAAAGCCACAGTAATCAAAACAGTATGGTACCTGCACAAAAGTGGAAATATAGCACAATGAAATAGGATAGAAAGCCCAGAAATAAACCCACACACTTATGGTCAATTAATCTGTGACAAAGGAGGCAAGACTATACAGTGGAGGAAAAACAGTCTCTTAGAGGAAAACATAGGAAGAACACTCTTTGACATAAATTGCAGGAATATCTTTTTGAATTCATCTCCCAGAATAAAGGAAAGAAAACCAAAAATAAACAAATGGGACCTAATTATACTCAAAATCTTTTGCACAGCAAACAAACCATAAGCAAAACAAAAAGATAACTCAATGTGGGAGAAAATATTTGCAAAATATGTGACTGACAAGGGATTAGTCTCCAAAATATATAAACAGCTCATGTGCCTCAATATCAAAACAAACATCCCAATCAAAAAATGAGCAGAAGATCTACATAGAGATTTCTCCAAAGAAGGCATTCAGATGTTCAAGAGGCATATTAAAAGATGCAAACATCACTAATTATTAGAGAAGTACAAAGCAAAACTACAACTACATATTATCTCACACCAGTCAGAATGGCCATCATCAAAGAAATCTACAAACAATAAATAGTGGAGATGGTATGGATAAAAGGGGAACCCTCCTATACTGTTGGTGGGAATGTAAATCAGTAAAAACGCTATGGATAACTGTGTGGAGATTCCTTAAGGGAGTAAAAATAGAGCAACTGTATGATTCAGCAATTGGACTCCCAGGCATATATTCAGAGAACATCATGGTTCAAAAAGATACATGCACTCCAGTGTTTGTGCGACCACAGTTTATACCTAAATGCCCATCAACAGAGGAATGGATAAAGATATGTGGTACATATATAAAAGGAATATTCAGTTCAGTTGCTCAGTCCTGTCCGACTCTTTGCGACCACATGAATTGCAGCACGCCAGGCCTCCCTGTCCATCACCAACTCCCAGAGTTCATTCAGACTCACGTCCATCGAGTCGGTGATGCCATCCAGCCATCTCATCCTCTGTCATCCCCTTCTCCTCCTGCCCCCAATCCCTCCCAGCATCAGAGTCTTTTCCAATGAGTCAACTCTTTGCATGAGGTGGCCAGTGTATTGGAGTTTCAGCTTTAGCGTCAGTCCTTCCAAAGAACACCAAGGACTGACCTCCTTTAGAATGGATTGATTGGATCTCCTTGCAGTCCAAGAAACTCTCAAGAGTCTTCTCCAACACCACAGTTCAAAAGCATCAGCACTCAGCTTTCTTCACAGTCCAACTCTTACTTATGTACATGCTGCTGCTGGTGCTGCTGCTAAGTCGCTTCAGTCATGTCCGATTCTGTGCGACCCCATAGATGGCAGCCAGCCAGGCTCCCCTGTCCCTGGGATTCTCCAGGCAAGANTCCAAGAAACTCTCAAGAGTCTTCTCCAACACCACAGTTCAAAAGCATCAGCACTCAGCTTTCTTCACAGTCCAACTCTTACTTATGTACATGCTGCTGCTGGTGCTGCTGCTAAGTCGCTTCAGTCATGTCCGACTCTGTGCGACCCCATAGATGGCAGCCAGCCAGGCTCCCCTGTCCCTGGGATTCTCCAGGCAAGAACACTGGAGTGGGTTGCCATTTCCTCCTCCAATGCATGAGTGAAAAGTGAAAGTGAAGTCACTCAGTCGTGTCCGACTCTTCATGACCCCATGGACTGCAGCCTACCAGACTCCTCTGCCCATGGGATTCTCCAGGCAAGAGTACCGGAGTGGAGTGCCGTTTCCTTCTCTGATCCATACACGACCACTGGAAAAACGATAGCCTTTACTAGATGGACCTTTGTTGGCAAAGTAGTGTCTCTGCTTTTCAATATGCTATCTAGGTTGGTCATAACTTTCCTTCCAAGGAGTAAGCGTCTTTTAAATTCATGGCTGCAATCACCATCTGCAGTGATTTTGGCCCCCAAAAATAAAGTCTGACACTGTTTCCCCATCTATTTGCCATGAAGTGATGGGACCAGATGCCATGATCTTAGTTTTCTGAATGTTGAGCTTTAAGCCAAATTTTTCACTATCCTCCTCTTTCACTTTCATCAAGAGGCTTTTTAGTTCCTCTTCACTTTCTGCCATATGGATGGTGTCAAATGGAATATTACTCAGTCATTAAAAAGAATGAATTAATGCCACTTGCTGCAACGTGGATGGAATTGGTGATTGTTGTACTAAATAACTGTTAGAGAAAGGCAAATATCATATATCATGTATATGAAGAAAGAAAAAAAATGATGTAAATGAAATTATTTACAAAACAGAAACAGCCACAGATATAGAGAACACATGTATGGTTACCTGGAGGGATGAATGTGAGAGAGGGATACATGGGAGTTTCAGATCGACATGTAACAAATTGCTATATTTAAAACAGATAACCAACAAATATCTACTGTATAACAATGGGAAATCTGCTTCAACATTTTGTAATGAACTAAATGGGAGCAGATTTTGAAAAACAGTTATTTAGATATGTGTGTAACTGAATCACTTAGGTGTATATCTGAATCTTAAATAATACTGTTAATCAACCAAGCTTCAATATAAAATAAAAATTTTAAAAAGAGAGACTAAGAATGAGTTTCCAGAGATAAAGAAAAATTCAAGGAGAGTGAGCTGTCCTGGAAGTAGAGAGGGAACTGCATTGATGAAGAGAGTGATAAAATATCAAATTATGCTACTAAGTTTTCTGAAATATGATGTTGATATCTTTTGCTATAAGTCTCTATTGATTCATTTGTTGATACTCTAGGCCATTTGCTCTTCCTTCATTTGCCTCTGTGAACTCTTCTCAATGTTCTTTCTTCTAAGACTTCTTTTATTTCTGTGTATATTTTACAGATACATTGTCTCATGTTTTATTTCTACTTTATTGGGGATTTCTTATTCTTTCATTTAATGTTTGTTAGATTTTTGTTGTTGTTATTTTTAAAGCAATGTAGTAATCTCTGGTTATTTTATTATCTTTTAAGCAGCATAATAAAAATACTGTTTGAAAATTCTGTACTTACAAATAGGGGCTTCTTTTCTACGGTCATTATTGAGTTATCATCTGGCTGAGTCATTTCAGCAGGGAATCCTCAGTGTCTGAATTTTCACTCATTCTTCTCTGCTAGTAAGGTTTCCCATCTTGGAAGAATATAAGCCTGGATAACTGCTCTCAAGAATTGTAGAATTCTAGCAGAAAGACATTGATGGGTCCCAAAATTTGTAGTAATGGTACATACACTTTTCTTTAAACCATACATGTTATATGTCAGTCCAGGGTCTTTAATTACCCTCTACCAGGAATAATGTGTAGTCCTCTGCTCTGTAGAAGTGGAATCATCCATTATCCGCATGTTGCATGAAATGAGACAAGTGAACCTTGGGTATAACTTCCTTTTAAATATACTTTCAGTCAATCTAGCTGTTTCATACCAAGTTCATCTCCACTTCCAGAAATTTTGGGGGGTTAAAACCCACAAATCAGGTTGTTCCTCAGCACACCATTTATACAGTTTTCAAAACTTTGTCACTGATTTTTCCAGCCCTATTTACTTTTTAGTCTAGTCCTTAACTAATTCAATTGCTTTGAGGGTTTTGTGAGGTTATGGAGGTTGATGGATGCTGTCCTTCATGATACTGTTAAATGTTTCATGTAACATTTTAAACTTCAATATATTTGTCTATTTCCTTTCATTTCTGCCTTATCTTCCATGTTACTCAAATTTGCGACATTCTTAACACTTATACCAGTGTACTGAAAATATAATACTTCTCACTTTTCTAAAGTATGTCTGAAAACATGAACCACAAAAGTGATAGTCAGTCTCTCAGTCATATCCAGCTCTTTGCGAGGTTATGGACTGTAGCCCATCAGGCTCCTCTGCCCACGGAATTCTCCAGGCAAGAATACTGGAGTGGGTAGCCACTCTCTTCTCCAGGAGATTGTGTTGACCCAGAAAATGAATCAGGTCTCCTGCATTGCAGGCACTTTCTTTACCATCTGAGCCACCAGAGCCCTTATAACCATCAGTTCAGTTCAGTTCAGTTCAGTTGCTCAGTCGTGTCTGACTCTTTGCGACCCCATGAATTGCAGCACGCCAGGCCTCCCTGTCCATCACCAACTCCCGGAGTTCACTCAGACTCATGTCCATTGAGTTGGTGATGCCATCCAACCATCTCATCCTCTGTCGTCCTCTTCTCCTTCTGCCCCTAATCCCTCCCAGCATCAGAGTCTTTTCCAATGAGTCAACTCTTCGCATGAGGTGGCCAAAGTACTGGAGTTTCAGCTTCAGCATCATTCCCTCCAAAGAAATCCCAGGGCTGATCTCCTTCAGAATGGACTGGTTGGATCTCCTTGCAGTCCAAGGGACTCTCAAGAGTCTTCTCCAACACCACAGTTCAAAAGCATCAAGTCTTCGGTGCTCAGCTTTCTTCACAGT
>SJYX01012962.1:169708-213451 GCA_006410675.1 Oreotragus oreotragus
GGAGAAATATCAATAACCTCAGATATGCAGATGACACCACCCTTATGGCAGAAAGTGAAGAGGAACTAAAAAGCCTCTTGATGAAAGTGAAAGAGAGTGAAAAAGTTGGCTTAAAGCTCAACATTCAGAAAATGAAGATCATGGCATCTAGTCCCATCATTTCATGGCAAATAGATGGGGAAACAGTATCAGACTTTATTATTTTGGGTTCCAAATTCACTGCAGATGGTGACTGCAGTCATGAAATTAAGACATGTACTCCTTGGAAGAAAAGTTATGACCAACCTAGATAGCATATTCAAAAGCAGGGACATTACTTTGCCAACAAAGTCCGTCTAGGGCTCTGGTTTTCCAGTGGTCATGTATGGATGTGAGAGCTGACTGTGAAGAAGGCTGAGTGCCAAAGAATTGATGCTTTTGAACTGTGGTGTTGGAGAAGACTCTTGAGAGTCCCTTGGACTGCAAGGAGATCCAACCAGTCCATGCTGAAGGAGATCAGCCATGGGATTTCTTTGGAGGGAATGATGCTAAAGCTGAAACTCCAGTACTTTGGCCACCTCATGCGAAGAGTTGACTCATTGGAAAAGACTCTGATGCTGGGAGGGATTGGGGGCAGGAGGAGAAGGGGACGACTGAGGATGAGATAGCTGGATGGCATCACTGACTCGATGGACGTGTGAGTGAACTCCAGGAGTTGGTGATGGACAGGGAGGCCTGGGGTGCTACGATTCATGGGGTCACAAAGAGTCGGACACAATTTAACGACTGAACTGAACTGAACTGAAGAGCTTTGTATTGTTTGTTTGTTTAACTGGTTTGTTAACTCAGGATTAAGAAGGTATCAGTGATGGAGGAATAAAACGAGGCATGAGTGCAGGCATGTTATTTAAAAAGAAAGAAGTTATAAGGAAATAAGACATCAATTTTGCAACAAGGTGATGATAATTCTACTAAGAAAAATTTCCATTTGGTTTAGCAACATGGTGATATGAGCAACAGTAGTGATGATGGATTTGCAAGGGTGAAAGCCAGCTGCAAAAGGGTAAAGAGTAATTGATAGATTAGGAAGTGGAAGTTGTTTGTAGAAAAAGATTTTTGAGAATAGTAATAGAGAGCCAATTAATATGGCCCTGGCTGGAGGAAGCTCTTTAGTATAAATTTATTTTAATTGGAGGTTAATTACTTTACAATATTGTATTGGTTTTGCCATACATCAACATAAATACACCACAGGTACACACGTGTTCCCCATCCTGAAACCCCTCCCGCCTCCCTCCCCATACCATCCCTCTGGGTTGTCTCAGGGCCTGGTACACTGAAGAAGCTCTTTTATAATGATGTTTTTAATAGGACAGAACGACTAGTCACTAACGTAGGAAGTATCCATGTGTGCCTGTTGAGAACTGGAAAACCTCCAAATTAAGATGTGCTGTAAATGTAAAATGCACACCAGATTTTTCAGACTTGCTAGAAAGAAAATGATGCAAATTGTTTGTTACACATATTTTGAATACCTATCAAGGTCATAATACTTTAAATATATTTAATTAAATATATTATGAAAAGTAGTTTTACTTTTTAATGTAGGTTTATGTTAGTTTAATGTTTGTTTTTACTTTTTCATGTAATTACATATGTGGCTTCCATGATTGCTCTGTTGCACAGGGCTGATGTAGAATATATTTGAATGCCTGACTCACTTGAAGAAAGAAGAAAGGAAGGGGAAAATAGTTTCTCTCAAATTCTCAAGACAAAGAGAAGATGAGATTATAAACAAGGTAGACTGGATTTGATCTTTGAGTGAAGATAGAGAATACATATAGATGCATGAAAGCTTCTTAAATTATTGGGGGAAAGTCAAATGTTTATGTATATATGTGATATGTGCACCAGTGTTTCAGTAGATTCCTTTTGTGTGATTTGGATTTAAGAAGCAAGCTGTGGTGGACATCCTAGGGTGACCCCTCATGATTTTCATACCCTTTTGTAACTTCCTTTAGGTGTGGGTCAGTCAGTCAGTCAGTTCAGTTGCTCAGCCGTGTCTGACTCTTTGCGACCCCATGGACGGCAGCATGCTAGGCCTCCCTTTCCATCACCAACTCCCAGAGTTTACTCAAATTCATGTCCATCGAGTCGGTGATGCCATCCAACCATCTCATCCTCTGTCATCCCCTTCTCCTCCCACCACAATCTTTCCCAGCNGCCGTGTCTGACTCTTTGCGACCCCATGGACGGCAGCATGCTAGGCCTCCCTTTCCATCACCAACTCCCAGAGTTTACTCAAATTCATGTCCATCGAGTCGGTGATGCCATCCAACCATCTCATCCTCTGTCATCCCCTTCTCCTCCCACCACAATCTTTCCCAGCATCAGAGTCTTTTCTGTTTTTTTTTTTTTTTTTTGAGGGGGGGGAACAGAATTTAATAATAAATTTTTAAACTAGATGGCAGACATCTCAAGATCCATGATAACTGAAAGTTAAGATAGGCTTATAGTAAGTTATCTTCAAATGAGTCAAATTAAGTAGATAGGTTCTGTAATTTGTTTCTATCTAACCAAGTATGACAAAAGTAAAGAGATTTTGCTAATGTGATTAAATCTCCCAATAAATTCTATTAGAATTAATCAGATGAAAGCCTTTAAAAGACTATTCATTAAAAGCCTAATATTCCTTGAAAGGACCGATGCTGAAGTCTAAGCTTCAATACTTTGGCCACCTAATGCAAAGAGCCAACTCACTGGAAAAGACCCTGATGCTGGAAAACATTGAAGGCTAAAGGAGAAGGGAGAGTGGCAGAGGATGAGATGGTTGGATGGCATCACTGACTCAATGGACATGAATCTGAGCAAACTTGGAGAAAGCAGAGGACGAGGAGCCCAAGGTCCAAGGGGTCACAAAAGCCGGACTCGACTTAGCAACTAAACAACAACAACAATTAAATCTCCAAAAAATTATATTAGAATTAATTAGATGAAAGCCTTTAAAAGGGCTAGAACCTCCTAGAGGTGAGATACTGCCCTTTCTGGCTTGATGAAGTAGACTGTCACACCGAGAAAGCCCACTTACCAAAGAACTTTGGGTGACTCTAGGAACGTTTAGCTTCTTTGAAGATTTAAGAGTGTCCTCCAGCCTAGGACCAAAAGAAAGCCAACGCCCTCAGTTACACAGTTACAAGTAAATGACTCTTATCAACAACCTGAATGATCTTGGAAATGGAGTCTTCCCTACGTGAGCCTCCAGATGAGAATGTTATCTGACCAACAACCTGATTGTAACCTTTTGAAACCCTGAGTGGAGTAGCCAGTGAAGCCATGTTTAGACTCCAGACCCACAAATACTGAGCGATAATAAACCCAGGAAATCACCAAGTTGTTGCTCATCTCCACACAGCAACAGAAAAAACAAATAGGCGTTTCTACTTAAACAATTTGAATGGTGCACATCAGTATTTTACAAAGCTGAGTCTCTCTAGTCTGAGATGTACTGTAAATCTATGTACTTCACTATTGTAGATCAGTTTCCTCTTCTGCAAAATGAAAACACTTTGGCCTTAAAAAAAGTCACTTTGGCCTAAATTAAATCCTTATGATTATTTCTAATCTAGCCTTCTCTTACTGTTTGATTAGTCAGTATTCAGAGAATGATTCTTAATGGTCATTTTCAACAACTTATGGATCCACATTAAAACTTGGCACTTACCTCTTTTCTGCAACTTAATACCATCCACAGAGATTGGCAACAGACAAAAGAGTGTCTACCATAAGAACAATAAATATATAATTGATAGGATAAAAGTGTCATACAAATCCATTACTTAATGTGTATTTGGAAGTTTGCCAACAATGACTTCTGAAGATATTTTGGGAAAGAAAAATCTACCGGTTTTATATTTATTCTTGGATTATTTTTAGTACCTAAAAGCTTTAAAGTTTTCTTTAAAGTAAAGAAACATAAAATAGTTTTATAAGTTTACAAATTTACTAAATATTCTATGAAAATAGAATATTATAATATGCATACAAACACATTCAACACAAGGCACAAATACTCGTGCCTTTCTAAAATTACCCGGCCAAACCTGTATCACTTAGTAAAGAAAACTGCTGCTCAGCCCAAGAGGTTGAATTTGATTATGAAAAAGACTCAGCTACTTTCTTCCCTTCTTATGCTGCTGCTGCTGCTGCTGCTAAGTCACTTCAGTTGTGTCCGACTCTGTGCGACCCCATAGATGGCAGCCCACCAGGCTTCCCCGTCCCTGAGATTCTCCAGGCAAGAACACTGGAGTGGTTGCCATTTCGTTCTCCAAGGCATGAAAGTGAAAAGTGAAATAAATGTCTCAAATTAAAGATGAGCTTGAACTTTAATAGTAAACATAATGGGGGAGTCTTAAGAGTAAAATATATACACACATTTCATAAAAGCAACTGAAAGATTTTGAAAATGAATGATGGGAAATAATAAAAACAAGATAACATATCTGGTAGGGTGGTGTAGAGCCCTGTATTTATTCCTGTCAGAGTTAATATTTCCATTGGGGATCTAGAAAAATAAGTCAAACAGCCACTAACCATATTTTCACATGAAGTTACATTCAAGGAATGTGTGGAAGGAAAAAAAACACAGCGTAAAACAAATAGACTGTGACAAGATCATAGCCAGCCCCTCTAGTTGTTGACAGTGTAAAACTTCAATCTAAGAGTTTTTCACACAAATCAGAATAGAAATGAATGCCAGTGGGGTCAGTGATGATTTCATTATTTGGAGCTAAAAAAAGGAAAGGCATGTGAGAAAAAAATATTGGAATGTGTCAAAAAATGATTCATTATCGCACAAAAAGATAACACAAATATATTCAGGAAGAAATAGAAAGGAAACACATCAGTATGTTTTCTAACTTGAAAATGAACTGTGAAATTTAAAACAGTAGATTTGTAAAAATTAAATGGCCAAATGTATGACTTTGGGTGGGAAAAAGAACTTGAGACCTAAATAAGTCACAAAATCACTCCTTATGTCATATGTTATATATAAACTAAAATAATAACATCATTTTTACATTGTGAATGAGGAACTGTTTCTAATAAGTGTAAAAGCACATTTGGCACAAAATAGAGTTCTTCTGGAAATAGAGTTTTTCTTGTGTTTACTCTTGTACTGAAGAATATTGTACTTTTATCCCTTGGGAAGTTAATATTTGTAATACATAATATCTTCTATCCTTCACAGATCTTTATAAAATAAAGTTATACAACAGCATTTTCCCTCTTCCAACAAAATTATTCTACAAAACAGTAGCTTTTTAGGTACACATGCATGAACAGTTGAACAGAGAGTGATATGTTTGAAAGCCTTCAAAGTCAGAAAAAAAAGATACCTGGAATGAGGTAAGCTCTACATTTTCCCAGCTATGCTTTCTTGGGTAAATAGGTGAATTTTTCTGAACTTTTGTTTTCACAGCAAGAAAATAGAAACACTGACCTATCAATCAGTGTGTGAGGAGATAGAAATTATTTTTATCTGCATAAGTATCAAATGCATATAAGTGATATGTATGTAAAATGCTATGGCAACTACATTTCACCCTATCCAGGCAAAAAAGACATACAAGTGCTAGCCATCTCTGTCTGGGATGACGATTAATATCTCTATCTCCAATGCATTTACATTTTTCATAACCTGCTTCCATCTGCCGTCTATGGATCATGTGAACAAGTTGCTTGTTCCTTCATCCTATCCCCTGGTCTTCCTTCATGCATCTAAAATGTGTATAAAAACATGAGTGCCAAGACAGCAGTTCTAGAATTTCTAGAAGTTCTAGAACTTGGGCAAGGGGTTTAAAGTTAAAATCTTAAAAATTAAAAGCAAACTAAAATCATAAAAGCACAAACATAAAACCTTAAGGACATCACATTCTTCCTCTAGACTTCTTGTAGAATCATACAATCCAAACTTGCCTATTTTACAATAATCATCAAAAAAAACCTCTTCTTTAGAATTCAAAAAATAGGACATTTGAAGCAAGTTTTAGGAAACTATTAGGTATTATTTAAAGTTACTTATTATAGATCCAAGAAGAGATGGGGGAAAAGGGAAATAAATGTACTTCTTTTCTTCTGCCCTTTAGAATCTAAACGTAGAATTTAAATCGCTTTAAGGTAAAGTAATAGAAGTCTAAATCGGCTTAACCACAGTGAAGAAACCATACCAATTCTAAGATACCCATGCATTTGAATCCTTCGCAGATTCATTAACCTTATATCTCTCATCTTTCTTTCTTGCAGTAGTTTATCTTGATTAATATCTATGAATGATTTACTTACAACTGAATAAAAGCATTGTCATTTTTGGACAGATAATCCTAGGCTGGATTGATTTAGTGACTTATTTGGCAGTCACTTAATGTTCCTAAACAGTTGTTTGCTTATTAATAAAATGAAGATATTAATAGCTTTTTGTTCTAGATAAACCTAAGGCAGGTAAATGTAGAGAGTCTGATCAAGGACATTGCAAAAAAAAAAAGCTTGTTATAGCCTTTTCTATTTAACTCATCAAATAAACCTTTAAAACCTAAACTTGCAAAACAATGACTTATTTATTAGGAAGTAGCAGTCAGTGGGGGGCGGGGGGTATTGAGTCTCAGTCTTAGCACTGAATGGAATAGCCTCCTGGTTGAGTGATAGTGTNTACAAAAAAAAAAGCTTGTTATAGCCTTTTCTATTTAACTCATCAAATAAACCTTTAAAACCTAAACTTGCAAAACAATGACTTATTTATTAGGAAGTAGCAGTCAGTGGGGGGCGGGGGGTATTGAGTCTCAGTCTTAGCACTGAATGGAATAGCCTCCTGGTTGAGTGATAGTGTGACACCAAACTTCATTTCTTATCTGCCAGCAGGAAGGCATTAGAAATAAGTGGTCCTAAGGTAACCAAGTAAAAGAACTGAACTTATCACCAGACACATAACTTATGAAGAAATTCATCTACTGTAAGAGAATATGTCCACAGTTTGATATTGCCTATGAAGAGAAAGTTGGAACTTAGGAGATATTGGAAAATCATATGTATTTTTTGTCTTGTCCACTGATTTTTCCTTCCTTGATAAAATCCAATGTTATTCTGAATATCCCTTAAATAATTAGGTATTTTTAGAAGGGTGAGGGTTGAACAACAACAACCAAAAGTTCACTTGAAAATGAGAATAAAATTCAAGTGTTATCATATAAAGATAGCCATCCTAGTAATATGGAGAGTAGGAAGCAATAATAAACTATTTATAAGGCAGTGCAACCTTGAATACTGGCACTTTGACTTTTCATTATTTTACTAAGGTGACCCACTTGGACTAACCTTAATTAAGAACTGTACTCTCATAAAAATAGATATTATCTTGATTACTATGCATGGAATGTCAATACTCATACTCCCACTTGCTATTTGTAAAGGGATAATAGTCAAAACATATTTATTCTATAGCCATAAAGAAGCATAAACCTGGAATGCATGGTAAGGTCATTTTGTCTATCTTCTTTTTTTATGTGTTTGCAATTAAAATATCTTAACTGACTAAAGATCTCCATTTTAAAACTTTAGAGAATATTTTCTACCCTTTTGAAACAATGTCAAAACAATACCACAGGAAAAAATATAAACTTAAAAACATTTTTTTATGGTGTGTTCTAATTTGACTCATTTATCCAATTGTGCTTAAAAAGAAGTTTTAATAATCTTCCAAAATTATTCTCCATTTTTTATAGCCCCAAAATCCTACATATGTTCTGTGAAAGAATTTCAGTCTAAAATGGAAGCAGAGAATAGAAAATAGAAAATCTTATACATATGCCCTCAGGGAAACAAAACTTGAAGACTGAGAGATGGATTTCCCATATATACCTAATTTACAGAAAACTGATAATATTGGGATGCTCTTAAATGATAGGAAATTGATTAAGGAATCTTGGGAAATTTTGCTTATGTTTTCCAGAGGCATGAATAAGTCACTCTGGATAAGCTGGTCTTGTAAAATAAACTGAATTGAGCTTTGTTTATGGGATTGGTTTGGTTTTGTCTCCTTGGAAATTTTCAAAGTTACTCTTCATTTGTTTTATTAGTAGCCTCTAACTGAGCTCTCACGTCTTTACCGTCCCTGTCCATAAATACAGCCTATCCCAAATCCTTAACAGACTTTCCTGAAGCTTGCTACTGTTTGTGTATCCTGAATTGCAATTCTTCTGCTACTACCAAATGAGACCATTTTCGACAATATTGAGCTTGCTTCATTTTATCTTTTTATCTGGGTAAATTTTTTTTGCATTGGAAGTGGGATCCAAAGGAGATGACCCCCAAGAGATATGACCCTTAAAATTGTGTGTGGTACCCCCATGAGAGCCCTGGAGCTTATTGCATCTGTGCCATTGTCTGATTTGGTTTGGTGATTCTCCTCTCAGATTCTGGTCTCCCTCCATGTGGGTGGATGTTAAGGATCTGTTTAAAAGTTTTATCCTTTTCAGTGAACACTTTGTTTTATTGGAAACATGCTAGAATTTTGGTGTAATTTCTTTGGAATGAATGAGAACAAAAATTAAAAATGCTATAGGTAGGCACGGGTTGAACAAATAAATGGTGTACTTGCCACCTCCCTTTAGAGACTTACTTATGTGAGAGCATAAATTGATCACAGACAAACCAGACTGACATTAGGTCATCTGTCAACTGCAAGACAATTTACATGAAGCAAGGGACAACTGGTCATGGGTCAGACAACAGGGCAAAGGCTGTCTTCCAGGAGAAAATAGAAGGCATCCCATCAAAGACACACTGTAAAACAAAACTCCCAACCCGGAAAGCACATCCATCAGGCTAGGGATTTAGGAATTTTTCTTTTGCTGTCAGAAAAGCCCGTGAGATATGAGATGCCAGTCATCTCAATGTCATAATAGTGACCTTTACTCAGGGATCCTGGCTGATTTTATGTTAAAAAATTATGGTCCATCCTTATGTGCACTTTTGACTAGATGATCCAGTCCTACTAAAGATAATGTAGAACTCCAGTGGACATTATGAAAACTTTCAATCTGGTGAAACATATTTTCTTCAGACTAAATTAGAAGACTAAGGCAATAAAAACTAAACAATCTGAGTGGGATAGCTATTTTAATTGGCACCTAGTTCAGCATTTTAACACATTATTGACCAGGGGATTTTTGCAGAAACTTATGCTTGTGGTCAGCAATTTTTATGTGAGTGAATATTAAAATGTTCCCAGTCGATAATGTTCAGGTAACAAAAAGCATATTAATGTCTCTGGTCATTAATGTGTTAAAATTACCTCTTTGTAAAATAGCATTTCTAAGTTAGCTTAAGGAAATAAAGTAGATAAACTAGGCAGCTGAGGCCTCTTCTTTGGTGACAGGAGCCAGGGTTTCCTATAACCTCATTACTTAACCTCCTCTATATTCATCTTTGCCCTCTTCAAATCCTCTTTCTTTATCTAAACACCCTTTCTTCTATAGTTCCTAAACTTTACCAACTGAGCCTATTAAAACTTTCCCTTTTAAATTTAGGTTTTCTGAGGATCCTGCTAAACCATTAATTAATTTTGTTCCATGGACCAAAGTTGAACTTGGGTCTATAGTAAACTATTTTCCCAAAGTAATTGAAGATCCTCAGTTCAGTTCAGTTGCTCAGTAGTGTCCGACTCTTTGCGACCCCAGGGACTGCAGCACTCCAGGTTTCCCTGTCCATCACCAACTCCAGGAGCTTGCTCAAACTCATGTCCAACCAGTTAGTGATGCCATCCAACCGTCTCATTCTCTGTCATCCCCTTCTCCTCCTGCCTTTATGTGCACTTTTGACTAGATGATCCAGTCCTACTAAAGATAATGTAGAACTCCAGTGGACATTATGAAAACTTTCAATCTGGTGAAACATATTTTCTTCAGACTAAATTAGAAGACTAAGGCAATAAAAACTAAACAATCTGAGTGGGATAGCTATTTTAATTGGCACCTAGTTCAGCATTTTAACACATTATTGACCAGGGGATTTTTGCAGAAACTTATGCTTGTGGTCAGCAATTTTTATGTGAGTGAATATTAAAATGTTCCCAGTCGATAATGTTCAGGTAACAAAAAGCATATTAATGTCTCTGGTCATTAATGTGTTAAAATTACCTCTTTGTAAAATAGCATTTCTAAGTTAGCTTAAGGAAATAAAGTAGATAAACTAGGCAGCTGAGGCCTCTTCTTTGGTGACAGGAGCCAGGGTTTCCTATAACCTCATTACTTGACCTCCTCTATATTCATCTTTGCCCTCTTCAAATCCTCTTTCTTTATCTAAACACCCTTTCTTCTATAGTTCCTAAACTTTACCAACTGAGCCTATTAAAACTTTCCCTTTTAAATTTAGGTTTTCTGAGGATCCTGCTAAACCATTAATTAATTTTGTTCCATGGACCAAAGTTGAACTTGGGTCTATAGTAAACTATTTTCCCAAAGTAATTGAAGATCCTCAGTTCAGTTCAGTTGCTCAGTAGTGTCCGACTCTTTGCGACCCCAGGGACTGCAGCACTCCAGGTTTCCCTGTCCATCACCAACTCCAGGAGCTTGCTCAAACTCATGTCCAACCAGTTAGTGATGCCATCCAACCGTCTCATTCTCTGTCATCCCCTTCTCCTCCTGCCTTTAGTCTTTCCCAGCATCAGGGTCTTTTCCAATGAAACAGTTCTTCACATTGGGTAGCCAAAGTATTGGAGTTTCAGCTTCAGCATCAGTCATTCCAATGAATATTCAGGACTGATTTCCTTTAGGATTGATTTGTTGGATCTTCTTACAGTCCAAGGGATTCTCAAGAGTCTTCTTCAACACCACAGTTCAAAAGCATCAGTTCTTCAGTGATCAGTTTTCTTTATAGTCCAACTCTCAAATTCATACATGACTACTGGAAAAATCATAACTTTAACTAGACAGGCCTTTATTGGCAAAGTAATGTCTCTGTTTTTTAATATGCTGTCTAGGTTGGTCATAGCTTTTCTTTCAAAGGATCTTTTTCCAAAGGATCCTCAAAGATTTGCCATATAATTCAAGATTGTAATTCAAACTGAACCTTTGATCTTTATCAGTTAATCCACATGCTTATTGGAGAAGGTTAGGTCCAGCATTGGATGAAAACTGCTCATTGGGAAAGCCTCAAAAAAACCTTTGGAATTTCAAGTCAGCCAACAAATAGCTCTTTTATATGACCAAATTCCTGTCATATCCCAAAGGCTACATCTTGCCATCCTGAGGAATTTCTGTAAGGTAGTACATGGGGACAAAATTAATGCATGTATCCATTGAATTTTGTGCCCACAATTGAGAAGCCTATTGAATCAATTCATAATTACTACAGCAGACTCAAAATTCTTTTTAAAGAAAATATAGACTCTCTATATACATTGACTCTATCAATGTGGCCTTTACTTCAAAGTTTATAGTTAAAACAGAGATTTTTCTCTGTTAGTCAAGATAACCAAAAGAGAATGAAGAATAATATTCACCTTGACCTTGTCAACATAGCTAATCAGTTAGCACATGCCATGGAAGATGATTGCATAAAAAGGGGGCATGGCTAAAAGTTTTCAACAGATGCAATCTCCCAAGGAAACTGTTCCTAACCTATGTTGTCTTATTGTAAAAAAAAATAAATACATACATACATACTGACCTTTGAAAGAGAGACTGCAGTTGATTTTTTTTTAAACCTAGACAATTATAGTTTTCAAACTCTTCCTAAACTATTTTGTCATTATTGTTAAAAAAAATAAAATTAGCCATTGGAAGAGATTTTTTTTTTCCCAAAGTCTAGACAGTTACAGCTTTCCAAAAGCCAAGGGTCAAGGTCATTCCAGTGATGGGACTCCAAAGGAGCACAGGAGCTATTTCCAATTCTACCATATAACAGGCTGGAGGAAACTATTTCCTAGATCTGATATAAATCCCTTACATACCAACTGACACAGAAGCTACTCTATCAGTTCACAACCCCACTACAAATAAACAGTCCCTTCAAATAGTGAAGAATTCAAATTAATCACAATATGTCTCTTTCTCAACCTATATCCATTTTCCCTGGGACCTTTACAAGATAAACACTTATTTTTCCTCAGTATTGTGGCTCTTCTCCATTTATTAGGATGAGATTTCCTAGAAAAATATCATGCTGACATTTCTTTCTCTTGAATGAAAAACAAATTCAAGAGATTGTAACTCAAGTTTTAAGTTCCTTAAGCCCAAGAGAATCCAAAATTTTACTCTTTCATATGACCAATACTTTATGAACCACGTTGTTCAGTCACTAAGTTGTGTCTGACTCTTTGCAACCCCATGGACTGCAGCATGCCAGGCTTCCCTGTCTCTCACCATCTCCTGGAGTTCGCCCAAGTTCATGTCCATTGAATCGGTGGTGCCATTCAACTACCTCATCCTCTGTTACCCACTTCTCCTATAGCTCTTACAAACCACAGAAGGACAAATTTCAGATACATCTGCATTATTTAGTGTCCCTTAGTCGATGAGTAACATCTTCCACAGACATAGACAGAATTCATATTGTCCCTCTCTTGGTTCAGATCCAAATGGATCCCTCCAAATCTCTCTCAAGAATTAATCAATATCCTATAAACAAAGACTTTAAGTTTACAGAGCATAAGACTTATCATGTGTTCATGCTCAGTTGTATCCTACTCTTTGTGACTCAGTGGACTATAACCACCAGGCTCCTCTAACCATGGAATTGTTCAGGCAAGAATACTGGAGTGGGTTGCCATTTCCTTCTCCAGAGGATCTTCCCAACTTAGGGATCGAACCTGCATCTCTTGCATCTCCTGCATTGGCAGGCAGGTTCTTTACCACCATGCACCTGGAAAGTCCAAGACGTGCCATAGAAGACTATAAAGCACAGGAACTTATTATCCCTTGCAGTAGTCCTTGTAATACCCCTCTTTAACCTATAAGAAAACCTAATGATTGAGGATAAAGATTTGTTCAGGATCTCTAAGCAATGAATAACATTGTCATTCCTCATCAAATTGTTGTTCCTAATCCCCATACATTATTAGCATTAATCCCTACTGAAAGCAAATTTTTCATCATGATCAACTTATTCAATACATTGTTTAGTATTCTGGTTGGTAAGGCTGGCCAATATATTCTTGCTTTTACCTTAGAAGGACAACAATATACCTGAGCAGAAATGGCCCATGGTTCTTCCAAAAGTCCTTCTTCTCACAAAATTTAAAAGCTGATTTTTATGATACAAAATCTTCTGGAGGCTCTACTATTTGACAATATATAGACGGTTTACTTCTGTGCTCACCTTGTCAAATCTCTTCCACACAAGAAGGCAGATTTCATCTTTTACATCTCTTAGCTACTAAGGGACACAAGTTCTCAAGGGAAAAATCGCATATTGTTCAAAATCAAGTCCAATATTTAAGATATTTTATCTCAGAACAAGGGTTACACCTAGATAGATCCCAAAAGCCTTCATGGCATCTTGTATTTCCCCAAACCTGAAACTANAGCTACTCTATCAGTTCACAACCCCACTACAAATAAACAGTCCCTTCAAATAGTGAAGAATTCAAATTAATCACAATATGTCTCTTTCTCAACCTATATCCATTTTCCCTGGGACCTTTACAAGATAAACACTTATTTTTCCTCAGTATTGTGGCTCTTCTCCATTTATTAGGATGAGATTTCCTAGAAAAATATCATGCTGACATTTCTTTCTCTTGAATGAAAAACAAATTCAAGAGATTGTAACTCAAGTTTTAAGTTCCTTAAGCCCAAGAGAATCCAAAATTTTACTCTTTCATATGACCAATACTTTATGAACCACGTTGTTCAGTCACTAAGTTGTGTCTGACTCTTTGCAACCCCATGGACTGCAGCATGCCAGGCTTCCCTGTCTCTCACCATCTCCTGGAGTTCGCCCAAGTTCATGTCCATTGAATCAGTGGTGCCATTCAACTACCTCATCCTCTGTTACCCACTTCTCCTATAGCTCTTACAAACCACAGAAGGACAAATTTCAGATACATCTGCATTATTTAGTGTCCCTTAGTCGATGAGTAACATCTTCCACAGACATAGACAGAATTCATATTGTCCCTCTCTTGGTTCAGATCCAAATGGATCCCTCCAAATCTCTCTCAAGAATTAATCAATATCCTATAAACAAAGACTTTAAGTTTACAGAGCATAAGACTTATCATGTGTTCATGCTCAGTTGTATCCTACTCTTTGTGACTCAGTGGACTATAACCACCAGGCTCCTCTAACCATGGAATTGTTCAGGCAAGAATACTGGAGTGGGTTGCCATTTCCTTCTCCAGAGGATCTTCCCAACTTAGGGATCGAACCTGCATCTCTTGCATCTCCTGCATTGGCAGGCAGGTTCTTTACCACCATGCACCTGGAAAGTCCAAGACGTGCCATAGAAGACTATAAAGCACAGGAACTTATTATCCCTTGCAGTAGTCCTTGTAATACCCCTCTTTAACCTATAAGAAAACCTAATGATTGAGGATAAAGATTTGTTCAGGATCTCTAAGCAATGAATAACATTGTCATTCCTCATCAAATTGTTGTTCCTAATCCCCATACATTATTAGCATTAATCCCTACTGAAAGCAAATTTTTCATCATGATCAACTTATTCAATACATTGTTTAGTATTCTGGTTGGTAAGGCTGGCCAATATATTCTTGCTTTTACCTTAGAAGGACAACAATATACCTGAGCAGAAATGGCCCATGGTTCTTCCAAAAGTCCTTCTTCTCACAAAATTTAAAAGCTGATTTTTATGATACAAAATCTTCTGGAGGCTCTACTATTTGACAATATATAGACGGTTTACTTCTGTGCTCACCTTGTCAAATCTCTTCCACACAAGAAGGCAGATTTCATCTTTTACATCTCTTAGCTACTAAGGGACACAAGTTCTCAAGGGAAAAATCGCATATTGTTCAAAATCAAGTCCAATATTTAAGATATTTTATCTCAGAACAAGGGTTACACCTAGATAGATCCCAAAAGCCTTCATGGCATCTTGTATTTCCCCAAACCTGAAACTAAATGTCAGTTATAAGGTATTCTTGTAGTAGCTGCTTATTATCACAATTGATTCCAAACTATCTTTCATGATCCAGGCTTTGCTTGTCTTAATAAAAGCCACTAAACTCCAATTATCTTGAAAAACCAAGATGATCTAGCCTTTAAAATCTTGAAGGAAACCTTAATAAATCACTTTGCCCTCAGATATATGAACTATGGAGAAGGAAATGGCAACCCACTCCTGTATTCTTGCCTAGAGAATCCTGTGGACAGAGGAGCCTGGTGGGCTGCTGTCCATGGGGTTGCACAGAGTCGGATATGACTGAAGCAACTTAGCATGCATGCATGCATTGGAGTAGGAAATGGCAACCCACTCCAGTCTTCTTGCCTGGAGAATCCCAGGGACAGAGGATCCTAGTGGGCTGCCATCTATGGGGTCTCACAGAGTCGGACATGACTGAAGTGACTTAGCAGCAGCAGCAGCATATGAACTATAAACTCCCGTGTTTCCTTTTTGTTTATGAAAAAGAGGATAATACCCTCAGAGTACTTACTCAAAAACATGGGGGCTACCAGAACCTCTAGGTTATGACAGTCAACAACTAGATCCCATGACCCAGTGTTACCCCTCATGCCTTGGGACTATCCTTGCCACTCCCTTCTGGTAAAGTCCACTGAAGAAATGGTCATAGGATCCTCTGACCATTTTTGTACCTCATGCTGTCAAAGCTCTCTTGAACTCGTATCATTCCCAACATTTTTCAGCAAGCTCTCTTACTTTTTATAAAATTCTTTCACTAACCAACCTATAAATTACTCTCATTCATTGTAACAATCCAGTTATTCTTTTTCCTTCTTTCATGGACAAACACTCCTATATCTATCTAACTTGAATGAATCACCTATCAACCCCTTGTAATAACTTAAAAGAAACCCCCTTGACAAATGTTGATTGTTCATGATTTACTGTTAATGACTCTTACTTGAAAAATGAAAATGGCAAATATTGCACTGGATATTCAAGAACAACTCCTTTTGAGATCCTTGAGGCTGTACCCCTACTTTTGGCCACTTCAGCCCAACAAGTTGAATGATACGCTGAATGATATTCAAGCATGTAATCTACCAGAAGGTAAAACTGCAAACACAAATAATGATAGCTATCATGCCTTTAGAGTACCCCATGATTTTGGAATGTTATAGAAACCAGATTTTTTGACTTCCAATAAACACAAAATTTAAAATGGTAGTTATGTTCAAAATGTGAGATTCGCTTTGGCTATTAATAAAGTCTCTGGGCATTCTAAGTTCAACTCTCTGGAAGGCAAAGGAAATCACCTTATTGGTTATTTTTTTTATTTACTTTTTTTTAATTTTTATTTTTACTTTATTTTACTTTACAGTACAGTATTGGTTTTGGCATACATTGACAAAATGCTGCTCTTATGGGATCCACAGACAAAATCTCTGTCACAGTCCAGAAAACTACTTTTGCTGGTGACAACCTAAGTGAATTTTCCAGGAAAATACAAAAAAAATGGCCCCTGAAAAAGAAAATTGAAGATCTAAAAGCTACTGGTATCATGAAGAAAAGAAACTCTAGCTGTGACCCAATAAGAAGCCAGGCCTTTTAGGAAATTTTAAATTTCTATTACTACCATACCTAAATTAAGTTAGTTGGCATTTGATAAAATGATAATATTCATGAATCAATATTAGTAGGGAAACATTGACAAGACTGCAAAAGGTGCTTACTTATAACTTTGTTATTGTTGCTTAGTCACTAAACCATGTCTGACTCTTTTGTGACCTCAGGCTCCTCTTTTCAGGGGATTTCCCAGGCAAAATACTGGAGTGGGCTGCTATTTCCTTCTCCAGGGCATCTTCCCAGTCCAGAGACTGAACCTGCATCTCGCGTGTCTCCTGCTTGGCAGGCAGATTCTCTACTGACTGAGGCACCAGGGAAGCCCACTACCTTGTCACTTGGCTACTGATGAAATAATGTTCATGAATCAGTATTGGATGGGAGCCTTTGACAAGGCTGCAGAAAGCACTTACCCTGCTTGCCCCATCTGTTCTAAATGCTGGAAAATCTATCCAAACTATCTCTGGATATTTTCATTTATCCAATGAACCACCTGGATGGATTTCATACAATCACTCCCGCTCATGAGTGTTTTAATAATGGTTTGTATATTTTCACATTGGACTGAAGTTTTTCATGAAACATGTGACTGCTTCCTCTGTAGCTCTAAACCCATTAGAAAAGATTGTTTTCACTTGGGGAACCCTCCTTGAACTTCATAGTGATTGGGGAATTCACTTTACTAGTCAGATGTTTTGATGAGTCTGTGTGGTCTGACCATTTCTGCAGCACCTTAATTGTACTTATCATGTGTAGTCTTCAGCATTGCTCAGACATAAAAATCTAATTATTAAGACTCAGCTGAATGAGTTGAAACCCTCTGAACACCCTGGCCAAGTGTATTATTCTTGGTTCTTCCAAGTTTTAGATCTACTCCCTCCAGGAAGCAAAAACTTATATCTTTAAAAATAATTACAGGACAGTTTATGCACTTAGCCCCAATTTCTTTTGACCCATAGCTAACAAAGAAAGATATCCTTCAATTTTGGAAAGGCATAATCAAGCCATAGACATTTTGATAGAGCAGCCTTTCCACAATGCTCTTCCAGGAAACAGACGTCAAACATCACACCTTACAGCCCTGAGATCTCATCTATCAGAAGAGACATTTCCAAAAAGATATCTTTACTCTTTACTGGCAAGAACCCTACTTCACATGATATTAAACAACCATGATGCAGCCAAACTTCAAGGATTCATGTATCACATCTAAAGAAATCCCCCAAATCTGTAGAGATATATGTATTAACTGGTGACCTAAAGCTGAAAAATTCTAAGGACTAAAGTAGATGGCATCTAAAGAGGATAGCTTACCTAAGATATATGAACCAGACCTTTATAACTTTCTTTTTTCTTTTTTTTCATCTTCACTGTGTATCATGTTAAATCACGTCATTCATACCTTTGCTTGTTCTTTCCCTGATTTTCCTATTGCCCTTTACTTCAGATTTAGCTTGTATACCCACCTTACAAAAATTCTCTGATTCTGTTAGACTTACTGATTGTTATATTTATGCCATGGTTCGATGGCATCAACTCAATGGACATGAGTTTGAGCAGACTCTGAGAGACAGTGAAGGACAGGGAAGTCTGGCATGCTACAGTCCATGGGGTCACAAAGTCAGACATGACTGAGCAACAAAACAGCAACAACATATTTATGCCTGAGCTAACAATAATCATGATTAATCAGGACTGATGGTCTAGATACTATATTTAGAAAGATGGCAAAATATAAGTAGGAAAGATGTAAGATTTTTCCTTTGGTAGATTTGAAATCCCTAGTCTCCTCCCTTCTAAAAGATTGGCACCAGATATTTTTGGTTTCCATTGGGTACCATCAACTTAGGCCTGAACTCTTATCTCAAATTTTTGTTTCATAAACAATGATGAGCATGACAAAACCGTAGTGTATCTCCCAGTGAATATTTGTAACTTTGCTATTCCATGTACCCTTGTGAACATGAATTCACTCCCTATTGGAACATACACAAGCTTATATCATCTTCTCCCTTAATGTATCTCTATAATGGAAATAAAAACAGTAACAGGACTGTTAAAAGAGAAGCTGATGTGCTCCCACTCAATGGCATGTTATTGGAAATTGACCAAAAATCTGGAGGATGGTTAAAACTTAGTTTAACTTTCTTTTCCCCTCAAGATGTTCCAGACCTCCACCAAAATCTTATTTATACTAGATCAGTTCATTTGTTACTTCAGATCTGTAGAAATTTAAGGTGCTCAAACAAACATTCCCATAAAGTGAATGGACCAGATTACCATGTGTTCTGTATAGTAAGTGTGTGTGTGTGTACATTTATATAACCACAAGATACCATCTTTCATTCAAAGAAAGAAAATCTAAGCAAAAGGACAAAATTATGTCTATCCTTAAAAAAACATCAGGTATTTATTTTCATGTGGAAAAAATGTATATTCTATTCTTGCCTTAATTGGAAGGTACATTATAGGATCACTGTCCTTACTCCTGATGCCAAAATGAGAAAAACTCTTCCTTCTACTGCTTATATACCTAATTTTGTTTTTTTTTTTCCTCATACCAGCTTTAAAAATGACATTAGAGTAGGGAAGCTTATAGTTTGGAGGAGTGACTACAAAAAACACTACAGTGGATAGAAAGGGCTCAGTGTTTGCAATCACCAAAAACTTTTTCTTTGGGTTGGAACAGCAGAGTTTGGAAAACTAATTCACAGTCTTTTCATAGTTATGTCTACCACTTTCAGTGATTCTGTCCAAGCTTTGAAATATCAAGAAACCCAAATAAAATAAGTATCCAAAAGTAGTGCTGAAAATAATTCAACACTCTAAACCTCCTCACTTCTCAGCAAGGGGAACTTGTGTCCTAGTGAAGAAAGTTATTTTTATGTCAATAGGTCAGAGAAAATAACTTAACACAAGAACTAAAAATAACACAGGACATTACCAAGCAGAAGTTGTCCAAGCTCATGAACCTTGGGACATATGGCATCACCGACTCAATAGACATGAGCCTGACCAAGCTCTGGGAGATGATGAAGGACAGGGAAGCCTGGCATTCTGCAGTCCATGGGGTTTCAAAGAGTCGGACATGACTGAGCGATTTAACAACGAACATGAACAGCTGGGGAAACTGGTTGAGAAGCATATTTCAATCAATAACTGTCACTGAGCTTCTGGTTTCCAGTTTATTTCTACTGTTTTGTAATAGTATACATATATCTTCCTCAAAAATACATGTACAAAACAAACTTCTTTTCCTTTCAAAGTCTTTTCTTGCAACTCGACTGACTGTGAAAACTAAATCATCCACCACAGAGAGACATAACTGAGATTCTTTCACCAATCCTCTCACTCAGATGAGGCAGTGACACTCCTTATCACTTTTCTCATCTGAAGGACAAGACACGAGCATGATCCTCCTCAGCTTTATGGGAAAGAGACCTGAGGACAACCCTCTTCAGATCCAAGGGGCATACAATGAAATCTGTCTATAAAAAAGCGTATAGGAGAAAAAATTAACAACACCTGAATGAATTTCTCAGCAATGCTTTTTGCGAAAGATCTTGAACAAAAGGGGAAAATGTGAAGGAATGGAACCAGAGAATAAAAAATGGAAGGCCTCACACATGTACTCTCAAGGGGGAAAAAAAAAAATGACAAAGAGACTGACTTCCTATAAATACATGATTCATAGAATTTTGATAACATTGGAACTTCCTTGAATGACAGGAGTTTGGTTAGGGATTACCTTCTATCAGTTTTGAGAAACTTTGCATATGGTTACCAGAGGCATGAACTAGAAACTCACAATCAGGTTGGTCTCAGAAAATAAGCTGAATTGAGTTTTGTTTATGAAACAAGACTGGTTTTCTCTACTTGGGGAATTTTCAAAGCTGTTCTCCATTTGATTTTTATTTCATCCAACTCTCATTTAACTCTTCCCCTCTTTACATTTTCTACACATAATTACAGCCAAATCCACAACAGATACACCTTTGGCTTGCTATTTGCATGTCCTGAATAAAAATTCCTCTGCTATTCCCAAATAAACACATTTTCTTTGACAAATGACATTCTGTGTATAGGAGTATGTGTTTTTGATCTTCTAACAGTTGAATAATTGCATTTCATATTTTTATTTGCTTTTCCTCAAGAGTAATGATGCAGATAACTTTCCATGTGTTTTCATAATTAAAGCTTAAGGTAAATGGATTTATTTTAAAATTATTTTACAGATGGCTAACAAACACATGAAAAGATGCTCAACATCACTCATTATCAGAGAAATGCAAATCAAAACCACAATGAGGTACCATTTCACGCCAGTCAGAATGGCTGTGATCCAAAAGTCTACAAGCAATAAATGCTGGAGAGGATGTGGAGAAAAGGGAACCCTCTTACACTGTTGGTGGGAATGCAAACTAGTATAGCCACTATGGAGAACAGTGTGGAGATTCCTTAAAAAACGGGAAATAGAATGCCTTATGACCCAGCAATCCCACTGCTGGGCATACACACTGAGGAAACCAAAACTGAAAGAGACACATGTACCCCAATGTTCATTGCAGCACTGTTTATAATAGCCAGGACATGGAAGCAACCTAGATGTCCATCAGCAGATGAATGGATAAAAAAGCTGTGGTACACAAACACAATGGAGTATTACTCAGCCATTAAAAAGAATACATTTGAATCAGTTCTAATGAGGTGGATGAAACTGGAGCCTATTATACAGAGTGAAGTAAGCCAGAAAGAAAAACACCAATACAGTATACTAACACATATATATGGAATTTAGAAAGATGGTAATGATAACCCTGTATGCGAGACAGCAAAAGAGACACAGATGTATAGAATAGTCTTTTGGACTCTGTGGGAGAGGGAGAGGGTGGGATGATTTGGGAGAATGGCATTGAAACATGTATAATATCATATATGAAACGAGTTGCCAGCCCAGGTTCAATGCATGATACTGGATGCTTGGGGCTGGTGCACTGAGATGACCCAGAGGGGTGGTACAGGGAGGGAGGAGGGAGGGGGATTCAGGATGGGGAACATGTGTATACCTGTGGCAGATTCATGTTGATGTATGGCAAAACCAATACAATATTGTAAAATAATTAACCTCCAATTAAATAAATTTATACTAAATTTTTTTTTAATAATTTATTTTGGGTTACAAATTTTTTTGAAATAAGTTTCAACAAAGTTTATATTTTGCTCAGTAATTCTTTCAGTTTGACAAGTATCCACTGAAATCTTTGACAAAATTACATACATAATGCTTCTCTACTTTGTAGACCATCTCTACTACACTCCATGCCTAAAACAACCCCTGATCTGCTTTTGAAGAGATTAATTTGTATTTCCTAGAATTTTATATAAATTGAATTATGCAATATGAATAATTAAAAAAACAATGACAAAGAGATCGACTTCCAATGCCCAGTTGTGGTAAAAGTAAAGTCAAATGCTGTAAAGAACAATATTTCCTAGGAACCCAGAATGTTAGGTCCATGAATCACGGTAAATTGGAAGTGATCAAACAGGAGATGCCAAAAGTAAACATCAACATTTTAGGAATAAGTAAACTAAAATGAATGGGAATGGGTGAATTAAATTCAGGTGACCATCATATCTACTTCATAGGCAAGAATCCCTTAGAAGAAATCGAGTAGCCCTCATAGTCAACATAAGAGTTGGAAATGTGGTACTTGTGTGCAACCTGTAAAATGACAGAATGTTGTCAGTTTGTTTCCAAGGCAAACTATTCAGTTTCACAATAATCCAAGTCTGTTCCCCAATCACTAATGCAGAAGAAGCTGAAGTTGAATGGTTCTATGAACACCTACAAGAACTTCTAGAACTAATACCCCCCAAAAGATGTCCTTTTCATCATAGAGGACTGGAATGCAAAAGTAGGAAGTCAAGAGATACCTGTAGTAACAGGAAAATTTGGCCTTTTACTAAAAAATTAAGCAGGGCAAAGGCTAACAGAGTTTTGCCAAGAGAACACATTGGTCATAGGAAACACCCTCTTCCAACAACATAAGAGATGACTCTACACATGGACATCACCAGATAGTCAACACCGAATTTTAGATTGATTATATATTTTTGGAACCAAAAACGGAGAAGCTCTGTACAGTCAGCAAAAACAAGACTGGGAGCTGACTGTAGCTCAGATCATGAACTCCTTATTGCCAAAATCATGGCAAAGGCTAACAGAGTTTTGCCAAGAGAACACATTGGTCATAGGAAACACCCTCTTCCAACAACATAAGAGATGAAGCTACACATGGACATCACCAGATAGTCAACACCGAATTTTAGATTGATTATATATTTTTGGAACCAAAAACGGAGAAGCTCTGTACAGTCAGCAAAAACAAGACTGGGAGCTGACTGTAGCTCAGATCATGAACTCCTTATTGCCAAAATCAGAGTTAAACTAAAAAAACGGAATTAAAAAAAAACATGAGGCCATTCAGGTATGATCTAAAAGAAGCCTCTATTGATTGTAAAGTGCATGGGATTAGTCTGATGGAGTTACCTGAAGTACTATGTAAAGAGGTTCATAACACTGTACTGGAGGCAGTGATCAAGATCATCCCCAAGAAAAAGAAAGGCAAAAGGGCAAAATGGTTGTCTGAGGAGGCCTTACAAACAAATGGAAAAGAAGAGAAGCAAAGGCAAAGGAGAAAAGGAAAGATATACACATCTGAATACAGAATTTCAAAGAATAGCAAGGAAAGATGAGAAAGGCTTCCTAAGTGCACAATGTAAAGAAATAGAGGAAAACAGAATAGAATGAGAAAAAACGAGAGATCTCTTTGAGAAAATTAGAGACACCAAGGGAAAATTTCATGCAAAGATTGGCACAGTAAAGAACAGAAATGGTATGGACCTAACAGAAGCAGAAGATATTAAGAAGAGGTGGCAAGAATACTCAGAAGAACTATACAAAAAAGATCTTCATGACCCAGATAATCACGATGGTGTGATCACTCACCTAAAGCCTGATATCCTGGAGTGTGAAGTCAAATGGGCCTTAGGAAGCATCACTACAAACAAAGCTAGTGGAGGTTATAGAATTCCAGTCGAGCTATTTCAAATCCTAAGAGATGATGCTGTGAAAGTACTGCACTCAACATGCCAACATTTGGAAAACTCAGCAGTGGCCACAGGACTCAAAAAGGTCAGTTTTCATTCCAATATCAAAGCAGAGCAATGCCGAAGAATGTTCACACTACTGCACAATTGCACTTTTTTAACATGCTAGCAAAGTAATGCTCAAAATCCTACAAGCTAGGCTCTAACAGTATGTGAACTATGAAATTCCAGATGTACAGTCTGGATTAAAAAAGAAAGAGGGACAGACATCAAATTGCCAACATCCGATGAATCATAGAAAAAGTAAGCGGATTCCAGAAAAACATCTTCTGTTTCATTGACTATGCAAAAGTCTTTGTGGATCACAACAAACCGTGAAAAATTCTTAGAGAGATGGGAGTATCACACCTGTATGATATTCCCATACCTGCCTCCTGAGAAACCTGTATGCAGGTCAAGAAGCAGTATTAAGAACTAAACATGGAACACCAGACTGGTTCAAAATTGGGAAAGGAGTATATAAAAGCTGTATATTGTCATCCTGCTTATTGACTTATGCAGAGTACATCATGCAAAATGCCAGGATGGATAAAACAGAAGCTGGAATCAAGGTTGCCAGGAGAAATATCAATAACCTCAGATATGCAGATAACACCATCCTTATGGCAGAAAGCAAAGGGGAACTAAGGGGCCTCTTGATGAAGGTGAAAGAAGAGAGTGAAAAAGCTGACTCAAAGCTCAACATTCAAAAAACTAAGATGATGCCTACTGGTCTCATCACTTCATGGCAAATAGATGGGGAAACAATGGAAACAGTGATAGACTTTATTTTCTTGTGCTCCAGAATCACTGCGGACAGTGACTGCAGCAATACAATTACCTTAATTATAGGGTAAGTAAATAAGCAAATGTTAGGAAACAAAACCCTATTTCAGATTAGGTAGGACATTACCTTTTATCAATAGTCTCTCATAGCTTGTTTCCTTGTACAAATAATAGGAAAATAAGACCAAGTTACTCTGCAACTATTATTTTTCTTGTGAAAAACACTTGCTTAAATGCAAAAAAAAAAAAAAAACACTTGCTTTTCTAGAAATTTCTGAATTTATTCATAAACTGAGACCTTACATGAATTGTGGTTTTAGTCTCCTTCTGCCCATTTAAGGATCAAATATAAGGATGTTTTTATGTTTAAAATACTTTATTTCAAGTTTTATTGGCCAGAAAATAAAATTTCTTTCACCAAGGATAATTTCGCATTGGTCAAACAGTATTAAAATGTTCAGTTCATGTTCTTAACACATCTTTGTATACTTACAAAGGTCATTGTCGAGTCATATGTTGTTAAATTCACAGTATAAATAAGCAAATATTTATAAGTAAAGTTATATTAAAGTAAAATTCATAGATAACAGTAAGGCATACTTTCTTCTATAGTATTCCTTTTACTTATTCTATAGAGTTTAAACTTTGCCTTTCTTTAAAGTCTTTCACATACCAGAACCAACTTAAAGCAGCATACACTGATGAACAAGTTAAAAAACTTCCAACATGCCAAAGAACATCCACGGAGCACTTTAAAATTGTAAAACACTGGATTAGTTCAACCTGAATCAAAGTGGACATATTCCAGGCTCAGTTTTTTTCCAGGAAAATAATTATATCCATTTGAATCTGGCAGAGTTATGTTTTTGGATGGACTTTGATGGCAGACATAGTAATGAAGCTCAATTAAAAAAAAACATAGTAAAATCATCAAGTAAAAAACATGCAGTTAAATTAGTATGGGTGAAAAATATTGTATTTTAACAGCACTGAAAGCAGATAAAAAGCATAATCTATAGTCTATACTCTATATTTATGTATATGTATGCATACAATATATAATAATTAGCAGTCTCAAAAAGAATATTGTAGAATATGGAATATATTACGACAACTGGGCTACTTTCTAAGTTTAGTAAAGGTTTTCAAAATTGGGATTCTTCAGTGGACTCCCTGTCTCTTATACACATCTAGATGTGTATAAGAGACAGAGTCTATACTCTATATTTATGTATATGTATGCATACAATATATAATAATTAGCAGTCTCAAAAAGAATATTGTAGAATATGGAATATATTACGACAACTGGGCTACTTTCTAAGTTTAGTAAAGGTTTTCAAAATTGGGATTCTTGATCTATGGGGTCCATTTATGTTTTATGGAAAGTCCAAATTTTTTTTTCTTGTAAGTAATGGGTATGTAACTTTTATTTTTAAAAGAATTAGTGTCACTAAAATGAGTAAAGGTAATATGAAAATCCAAAACAGGAACCAGTAAAACATGATAGGAAAGACAAGAATGTTCAAGAAACTATGCAAAAATAATTATAAAACATAGTCCTAAATTAGACAAGCATACATTACTCTAAAAATATTTTGTACCTATTTTTGTAAAATTAATTATATTTAGTACCATTCAGTTACTACCAATTTCATTTGTGCTTTAAAACTTAAATTCAGATACAGCTTTCCAAGAGTATAGTTACATGTGCACGTTCCTAAAGTCATATGATAAAGGGGCTTCCTGTGACCACTAAGCTACAGCCAGTCTGCTTAAAGACAGCTTGGGAGCCTCATATAAAAGTGTTAGGTTTCTACACGTTTTCACTCTTTTTTCTAAATACTTTAAAATGAGTAGCATAATTCCAGTTATTATCACATTAACTCATCAAGTGCCAGTGGTGAATCTTTCCTTTTTTAATGTGTCATTGATGTTGATATCCCTTTCCAGAGGAGATTGAGGAAAGCTCAGTGATCACAGCATAATTTTATGTAGGATGACTATGGAGAGCCATGATTTATTTAATACCATTTATCTTAAATTAGAAATTGCAAATATTTTCATTGTGTCCTTTTTAGGAATTTTCATAATCTTATACTGAACCATCACTTTAGTTTCCAGATTTATCACAATTGGTTAAAACTCTCTATTAACAGTGACCTTTTCCTCCAAATCCTAAATAAACAAAAAATATATTAAAAATCATTTCAAAGTAAGACTTATTTTTCTTATAGATTAAATCAATTGATGAGGGTTTTATTGCTGAATATGCTTTTTATGATTCCCAATACCTAAACAAAACTGAAATTTCAAGCAATGAACATAAGCCTTTTTTAACCAATCAGAGTCTATGACAAAACTCACTAAAATAATGAAACTAATTGCCGGAAGGAACTTAAAATTGGACCTGCTTATCTAAATGTAAAGTGGCAGAAGCTTTTGCATGTTTAAAACAGTCTATTTCCATGGACTATCAAAACTCACAAAAGAAAATCTAGTCCTAGAGTAATAGAATCAGAAGAGCAGGATACTTTAAGCACACACAAACAAATGCATACATATACACATACATTCACACACACACCATGCTAGAATTAAAAAAAAAATTTCTTAGGCATAACGTGAGGAAGAAAGAAAAAGCTAAAACAATACATTATTCTCTTTAGTGAATTTATACAGTACTCACAAATAAACATTATATCTGAACCTTATTAGAATGAAACAGTTGGAAATCAAATCAGAATCATATCACCGGATCAGATACTGTGTTTAATTCTGGTGACTATAATAACATTGATTTTTTGTTGTTTATTTCTTACAAAGTTTAAATATTTCCTAAGAGAAATTCACAGCAGTTAAAAGCCAGACCCTCAAAAAACAAGCAGCTTAATCTGGAACCCAAGACTGCTTTGAAAGTAATTCTGACTTGGATTCTTACATAATTTTTATCTGATTAAACCTAATATTATTAATTTTAATATCAAAATAAAGGTATAATCAATTATCACATGCCCACCGTGTATTTATTATGATCTCTGTGTTTAAGTCAAGTCTCAAAATCAAAATTAATAATGAAGGTTTATACATAATGAAACAGGTCTGCATGGTTCAGATAATTTTCCCCAAATAATAAAACTATGGCCCAGCAAAACTAGGCTGTAAACTAAGAAATGTCTTTGTTCCAAATTTTGCAATCTCTCCTATTAACTCATAATAACAGGTTAAATTATTATTTGGTTTTCTAACGTGTATATATAAATTAGATAACCATTAGATATAAATGACTACTAAATAATGGCACTATTTCAAAGCTTTTTTTAATTGTCAGTGTCAGAAAGGAAATTACATACTATTTTCAGTTAATATGGTTTTCACTCTAGGTGATTATGGGCCATTTCTGTCTGGTTCAAAATTTTATCTCCAGTGTTAAACACAATACTTCAGTTCAGTTCAGTCGCTCAGTCGTGTCCGACTCTTTGCGACCCATGAATCTCAGCACGCCAGGCCTCCCTGTCCATCACCAACTCCTGGAGTTCACTCAGATTCACGTCCAGAGTCAGTGATGTCATCCAGCCATCTCATCCTCTGGCGTCCCCTTCTCCTCCTGCCCCCAATCCCTCCCAGCATCAGAGTGTTTTCCAGTGAGTTCACCATTCGCATGAGGTGGCCAAAGTACTGGAGTTTCAGCTTTAGCATCATTCCTTCAAAAGAACACCCATTAGTACCTGATAATTTCTGAATCTTTTTGAAAAAAATGAATGAATGGCCAAATGATGGAATTCTGGTGGATTTTAACAGTAAAGTTAATTTTGTTACAGTAACTGAAATTAAAAAGTGAAAATCACTGAGTGTGCTGAGAGCAGCAAGTCTTTACCCAGTTAATGTAAATCAGTCCAGTGGATATTCCGTTAGAAAGGGGGAAATACAAATAATTGAATAGGATTGGAATGCTAGACATATAACATTGAAGATATGCATAACAATCCAAAATTCCATCAAGAATCAATGGATAAATAAATTAATGATATACATCCATTGGAATAGCAATATCAGTTAGAAGGAGCAAACTTCAACTTCACTCAACAGACAGATAAACAGAGAACATGGACAAAGAATAGAGAAAATCAATAAAGTTAAAAGATTATTCTTTTAAAAGACCAAATAGATCAACAAATAGGGACATCTATAGAGAAAATAGACTAGTGGTTGCTTGGGCTTAAAGTGATGGAGACAGATGAGAGATTTGGGGAGTGATGGGTCAAGGGTACAAAGTTTCTTTTTGGAGTAAGGAAAATATTCTAAAATTTACTATGGTGGTGGATGCACAGCTCTGTGAGTATGGTAAATATGATTTACTGTACATTTTAAATGGGTGGATTGTACAGTATGTAATGTGAACGTGAAACTGGCTCAGTCATGTCTTTGAAAAAAATGAATGAATGGCCAAATGATGGAATTCTGGTGGATTTTAACAGTAAAGTTAATTTTGTTTTATCAGAAATTAATTCCTCTAGTTCCTATCTTATTGTGATATTTTAAAGAATTAGTAAACAAAACAGAAAACAAATTGTTCAAATGAGGAAACAAACTCTTCTTATGTGCAGGGGGCAGGGTTTCTGTTTGCCATGCAATTATTAAAATTAAACTATATATATATATACATATAGAGAGATAGATTAAAAAAATTTTTTTTTTACTGATTGATGTAATCAAATTTTGAAATATAAATTCAGGATGTACAAAAGGAATAACCTAGCAATACCACTAATCATGTTGCAAATGCACATTTTTATAATACTTAACTGGAGGAAACTCAAAGTACATGATCAAATGTGGACCGTGCACTAGTCCTTTGTCTCCGCATCACTGGACATTGAGGTATCAATAATATTTAATTATTGTGACTCTTGTGCAAACAATACTTTCTTATGGCATCTTCAGAAGACAAATATGCTATGTGATTGAAAAAGTACTTTTCACGTGAGCGTTGACAAGTAAAATGCCTGAAGTATTAGCCAGTATTGCAAAATGTTAAGGTTAATGTTCACTATTTGTGTTCGTTAGCAAGGGCTGAGATAACAACATACCACTGACTAGGTGGCTTAAACAAGAAAAAAAAAATTATGTTTTCACAGCCCTGGAAGCTAGATGTCCATGATCAATATACGGGCAGGTCTTATATCTTCTGAGTTCTCTCCCTGTCCTCGCCTGATCTTCCATCCGTGCATATGCGCCCCTGGTGTGTCTTTCTGTGTTGTAATCCCCTCTTCTTATAAAGACATCAGTCAGGATAGGTTAGGGCCCACCAAAACGGCCTCATTTTAACTTGGCCACCTCTTTAAAGACTTTATCTCTAAATACAGTCATATTCTGAGGTACTGGAGGTCAGGACTTGAAAATATAAATTCAGGGGAAGAGAATTAAGCTTATAACACTAATACAAGTTTTGCAGTTGAATAATTAAGTATAATTTGTTAAGGTAACCAGGACTGGTTCATTTAGGAGAGATGACAGTGGACTCCAAGGTGAAAAAATGCCAGAAGTAGGCAAGAGGCATAAAGCAGTAAAGACTAAAGCCCAAAGTTTTTGAAAATAAAATAAAATAAAATAAATCTTCTTTACTCTAAACAATGTGTTATTTTCTAAGCAATTCTATCAGTAAAATTTTGCTTTTCTGCATTGCCTGTATCATGAAACAGCATTTTCAACCATCATTATTCTCTTTTAAATCATTTAAGAAAGGTAAGTTGTGTGATGATAGCATTCAAAAATATTATATGTATTTTTTTACTCCAATCCTATTTTAATCTTAGATTTTTAGAGCCCATAATTGTACATTTTAGATATAATGTAATATATGATGATCTTAAGTTTCCTGAATACTGGATTGTTACTAGATAAGACAACACTTCTGAAATTCTCAACAGAGAAAAACATCAAATATGAACAAAAACAAAAATAAAAGCATTTAGTTATTAACTAGTCTTACTCTCCTGCTTCTCAGTTTAGCAGGTTTGGGAAGCAACTAGTGGCTTATAGCTTCCCTGTTGGCTCAGAGGTTAAAGCGTCTGCCTGCAATGTGGGAGATCTGGCTTCGATCCCTGGGTTGGGAAGATCCCCTGGAGAAGGAAATGGCAACCCTCTCCAGTATTCTTGCCTGGAGAATCCCATGGACTGAGTAGCCTGGTGGGCTACAGTTCATGGGGTCGCAAAGAGTCAGGGGCTTATAGGGCTTCCCAGGTGGCTAGTGGTACCTGCCAATGCAGGAGACATGAGAGACACTAATTTGATCCCTGGGTCGAGAATATCCCCTGGAGGAGGGCATGGCAACCCACTCCAGTACTCTTGCCTGGAGAATCCCATGGACAGAGAAGCCTAGTGGGCTGCAGTCCATTGGGTCGCACAAAGTCAGACACGACTGAAGGGACTTAGTGCGTGCACACACACATGTACACACATGCGAGCGCGCACACACACACACAGACACACACACAAACACACACACACAGAGGCTTAAAAGTGTATCTAAATCCTTTCTACACGGCCCTAGGTATAAAGCCAATTGAAGAATAAGAATGACAACAGAGTGGGTAAAAAAATTGATGACAATGTTCAGGAAATGCTTTGCCCACGTGTTTGATGTAGGATACTGCTGTTAAGTTTGTCCCTTAGAAATTCACATCTTTGTAAAAAAAGAACTGACTTACTATTATTTTTAGTTAACCTTCAGAATGGTGAGTGTAACTTAGAAACTAATGAAACTAATTTGTATGTGTGTGTATATATGCACGGGAAATCCTATTGAGTTATTTTTTAATCACTATATGCTTCTGCCTTGTCATAGCTATTGGGGCAGTTAGTTCATGGTCATACATGTTTCTATTTCGCCTTGTCATAGCTATTGGGGCAGTTAGTTCATGGTCATACATGTTTTTATTTCTTTACAAAATAGTTTTTTCATGTTTAATCAAAATTTTCAATTATTTGCATTTATCTAATAATCTCCTGATATGTGATACATTGTGAGGTGAACAATGCGGAAGTTAAGATGGATGAAAAGCTGTGAAGTATTCTGTGCTTTTTAGGATATCCTTCTTTTGACACTGAAACCTGTAATTATGGCAAAGATAATAACTGTAGTAAGAAAAACCTTCTGTGTAATATCACAAATTAAATATTATGACCTCAATATTTTTCATTAGTCAAAGAAAGAAATAAGCTTGTAAAAATAAAAAATAACATATATAAATTAAAAAATAATCATATATTAATCTTTCTATACATCTCACCCTCTCCTCCCTTCTCCCCATGACATGGAAACTTACATTCAGTTCAGTTGCTAAGTTGAGTCCTACTCTTTGTGATCCCATGAACTGCAGCACGCTAGGCCTCCCTGTCCATCACCAACTCCTGGAGCCCAACCAAACTCATGTCCATTGAGTTGGGGGTGCCAACCAACCATCCCATGCTCTGTCATCCCCTTCATCTCTTGCCCTCAATCTTTCCCAGCATGAGGGTCAGCTCTTTGCATCAGGTGGCCAAAGTATTGGAGTTTCAGCTTCAACATCAGTCCTTCCAATGAATACCCAGGACTGATCCCCTTTACAATGGACTGTTTGGATCTCCTTGTAGTCCAAGGGACTCTCAAGAGTCTTCTCCAACACCACAGTTCAAAAGCATCAGTTTTTCAGCACTCAGCTTTCTTTATAGTCCAACTCTCACATCCATACATGACCACTAGAAAAACCATAGCCTTGACTAGATAGACCTTGGTTGGCAAAGTAATGTCTCTGCTTTTTAATACACTGTCTAGGTTGGTCTTAACTTTCCTATCAAGTAGTAAGAGTCTTTTAATTTCATTGCTGCACTTACCACCTGCAGTGATTTTGGAGCCCCCAAAAATAAAGTCTGACACTGTTTTCACTGTTTTCCCATCTATTTCCCATGAAGTGATGGGACCAGATGCCATGATCTTTGTTTTCTGAATGTTGAGCTTTAAGCCAAATTTTTCACTCTTTTCTTTCACTTTCACCAAGAGGGTCTTTAGTTCCTCTGCACCTTCTGCCATAAGGGTGGTGTCATCTGCATATCTGAGGTTATTAATATTTTCCTGGCAATCTTGACTCCAGCTTATGCTTCAATCAGCCCAGCATTACCTTATGTAAAATAGATAGCCAAAGGGAATTTGCTATATGGCTCAGGAAACTCAAACAGGGCCTCTGTATCAACCTAGAGGGGTGGGATGGGGAGGGTAGTGGGAGGGAGCTTCAAAAGGGAAGGGATACATGTATACCTATAGCCTGTCTCTTATACACATCTTATGCAAAAGTAATTGTGGATCACAACAAACCGTGAAAAATTCTTATAAGTGATGGGACCAGATGCCATGATCTTTGTTTTCTGAATGTTGAGCTTTAAGCCAAATTTTTCACTCTTTTCTTTCACTTTCACCAAGAGGGTCTTTAGTTCCTCTGCACCTTCTGCCATAAGGGTGGTGTCATCTGCATATCTGAGGTTATTAATATTTTCCTGGCAATCTTGACTCCAGCTTATGCTTCAATCAGCCCAGCATTACCTTATGTAAAATAGATAGCCAAAGGGAATTTGCTATATGGCTCAGGAAACTCAAACAGGGCCTCTGTATCAACCTAGAGGGGTGGGATGGGGAGGGTAGTGGGAGGGAGCTTCAAAAGAGAAGGGATACATGTATACCTATAGCTGATTCATGTTGAGGTTTGACAGAAAACAGCAAACAATTATCCTTCAATAAAAAATTAATTAATTAAAAAGAAACATATACCTATATAGTCAATAAAGCACATTGCCAAAAACAGAAACATATTGTTGATAGTTTGGTATTTAACTATATAAATTCTTACAAAAAATGTTGCAAATATAAGGATCATAACAGAAACGTACTCTGCTAAAGCATTTTCCTTTATTATCAGAGGCATTTTTGTGACAGATTATATTCCATGTATTTATAATTAAATTTTATTCAATAAGAGAAAAATAACAGTTAATGTATTACATACAGACTATTGTTGCTATAGTTTCTGAAGACCTAAATGGGGTCATAATCTATGGATCCTAAAGTAAAATTACATCTTTATGTGCTATATCGCCATCTAGCTCACTGCCTAGGTATTAACTCATTTATATATTTTGACGGGCTGTGTACATTAGATTGTTTTATATCTGTATGTGTGACATATGCATGATGTTGTATATGTACAAAATATATCATGAATATGTACCATTTATTTAAAATATCACATCAATACAAATATGCATATATTCAAGAATACTACACTTACTGCTGATATTAAATTTCTTTTTAAATAATTACCACTTAATATCAGCAAAATTTGTCAGAAATAGCAATAGTCACAAAAAGAGAAAGCTCTAAAATATGAGCCAATTCCAACATTAATAATTCATTGGATTATAAATTAAAAGACAGTTACTCCTTGGAAGGAAAGCTATGACCAACCTAGACAGCATATTAAAAAGCAGAGACATTACTTTGCCAACAAAGGTCCATCTAGTCAAGGCTATGGTCTTTCCAGTAGTCATGTATGGATGTGCGAGTTGGACTGTGAAGAAAGCTGAGTGCCAATGAATTGATGCTTTTGAACTGTGGTGTTGGAGAAGACTCTTGAGAGTCCCTTGGACTGCAAGGAGGTCCAACCAGTCCATTCTAAAGGAGATTAGTCCTGGGTGTTCTTTGGAAGGACTGATGCTAAAGCTGAAACTCCAATATCTTGGCCACCTCATGCGAAGAGAGTTGACTCATTGGAAAACACTCTGATGCTGGTAGGGATTGGGGGCAGGAGGAGAAGGGGACGACAGAGGATGGGATGGCTGGATGGCATCACTGACTCGATGGACATGAGTTTAGTGAACTCTGGGAGTCGGTGATGGACAGGGAGGCCCGGTGTGCTGCAATTCATGGGGTCGCAAAGAGTCGGACATGACTGAGCGACTGAACTAAACTGAACTGATTCCATTTTACAAATGGTATGACCATCAAACTGGACTGGGTCTACGTTACAAAATTGTGGGGGGAAAACGAAATTGTGATGGACTAAAATTATTTCCTAAATAATAGATTATAAACAAAGTATGTCAGTTACGTGTGGTTTTACTGATTTCCTGAATATTAGTTAAAATGGTATTACAGTTAGCTATTTCCCAATATAACTATTTTTTTAAAGAAATTTAAGTTATGGGCATATGGGATACACACACAATTAATAGGTAGGGATGGAAATACTTTACAGCAAAGAGCAATGGTCATCTACATGAAGATTTGAGTTACATACTAAATTTTTCTGCTACTGTTGCAATAAACAAATCATCAAAAAATTCAGTGATCTATCTAGCAAACATTTATTTTTCTCACTTGTGATCTGTTTAACTGGGTGACCTTACATTGTATTTCATGGAGCTCAACTTGACTCTGGACTTTGAGGAGAGTTCATATATATTGCACGTGTATTCATGTTCACCAAGGGTAAGGACTACCCAGGGCATATTACTTTCATGGTTGACCCAGGAGTAAAAGAGTGCAATCCTTTGTCCATAGGATTCCCCAGGCAAGAACCACACAAGAACCAAAACTACTCAGAGCTCAGTGAACAAACTAAGTCAAAGTTATATACATGATCTGTGCAGAAGAAATGTGTACAATACCCCAAGGGATAGGGAGAAATGGGTGAATGAAAAAAAATACTATCAACCAATACAAATACATGAACAGAAAAAGATGCTCTAAGGATTTATTATATATATATATGTATATACATTTCTAGTAAATTGTGTCATTTGTGTTAATAAACTTAATTTAGAACAATTTTAGATTAATAGAAATATTGTGAAGACATACAATAATTCTACATACACACTAATTTAGAGTCTTATCTAGGACAGTTTCTCAGACATTCCTTGTTTTTGATGATCTTAACAGCTTTGGTTACTGTTCACCATTTTATAGAATCTTTCTCAATTAGAATTTGTCTGATTTTTGTCCTATGATTAAAAGTGTTATGTGTTTTTCTGTGGAAGACTTCAGTGGTAAAATGCCATTCTTAGCACATTGCATCATGGATATGCAGTCAATATGACATCATGTCAGATGCTAACCTTGATCATGCAACTTGAGGTAGTGTTTTTCAGGTTTCTCCACTGTCAAATAATTATCTTCCCTTTCTATACCATACTCCTGAAGAAAGTCACTCTGCATAATTCATGCATAAGATGTGGGCATTAATCTTTACTTACTGAAGGGTTGAATATCATGTGTGTGTGCATGCTAAGTCGCTTCAGTCATGTCTGACTCCATGCAGTCCTATGGACTGTAGTTTGATAGGCTCCTCTGTCCATAGGATTCCCCAGGCAAGAACACGTGAGTGGGTTGCCATGTCCTCCAGGGGATCTTCCTGACCCAGGGATAGAAACTGCATTTCTTGAGTCTCCTGTATTGGCAGGCGGGTTCTTTACTACTCCCACCACCTGGGAAGTCCTAGCATATCTATATAAATGGTTTTAAATTCTTCTGCACAGGAAATCGGCCTACTATTCCTCATGTATTTGATCACTTCTTTATATCAATAAATGAAAGTGTATTTTATACTTATAATCTTATATCAATAAATGAATGTGTATTTTATACTTATAATCTAACACTGTCCTATCTTGTTTCTCAAATTATGCCAGCTCTTTCAGCTAGCTCCTGAATCAATCTTTTATTTCTTCATCTCTATGTATATGCAGGTGGAGAGGTGTGTGAGACATCCTTAGTTTCTGGCACTACAAAATACTTAAGGCTCAGGACACACATTTTCTGTCCCAGTCCGAGAATCAACCATTTCTCCAAAGAGCCCTGCTTCCGTTTTGGAGAATGGTATTACAAACCAAGACTGGCTACCATGTATGATTGTCGCTACTGGGGTTTGTTGAAATGTTTTTAATTATAAAAACACGAGTATCCATAGGAAATTAGATAATTCCAAAATTTAATATTAAAGCAGTATCTTCTCTTTCAACAGACTATACTCTTCTCAGAGTGAAAGAAAACTAACTGGGGTGTTCCACACTTAGGAAAAGCATGCAAATTGAAAATTTGGGATATATTTCTAGAAAACATGTATATTTGTATATGTGTGCACTTGCACTGTAGATATATTTCATATATTTATAAATGTATATAAGTATATACACATCAAAATGAATTGATATACATACATGTATATTAATATATAGGAGAACGCTAAAGATAAAAGTTAAAAATCTTTCTAAATTCAACCCTGATCAGTCCTTCACATAACACAAATGTTTATCATTTTAATATATAAATAACTGTTATAAGAGAGGGGGTAATCATAAACATACATTTAAATATTTATTCTGATTTCATTATTTGGAATTTGTTAATAATTTCCAACAGACAGTAATATGAACAATCCTGATGGTTATATATGACCTTGTATTTCAGCAAACCACTTTCTGGTTTCTCTTTGTCTTCCTTAGCTAACCCCTGATTCTCACCCAGTCTGAGAGTAAAAGCACACTGCTGCTACTGCTGCTGCTGCTAAGTCGCTTCAGTCCTGTCCGACTCTGTGCGACCCCATAGATGGCAGCCCACCAGGNTGACCTTGTATTTCAGCAAACCACTTTCTGGTTTCTCTTTGTCTTCCTTAGCTAACCCCTGATTCTCACCCAGTCTGAGAGTAAAAGCACACTGCTGCTACTGCTGCTGCTGCTAAGTCGCTTCAGTCGTGTCCGACTCTGTGCGACCCCATAGATGGCAGCCCACCAGGCTCCCTTGTACCTGGGATTCTCCAGGCAAGAACACTGGAGTGGGCTGCCATTTCCTTCTCCAATGCAGGAAAGTGAAAAGTGAAAGTGAAGTTGCTCAGTCTGTAGGACTCTTCCCGACCTCATGGACTGCAGCCTACCAGGCTCCTCCACCCATGGGATTTTCCAGGCAAGAGTACTGGTGTGGGGTGTCATCGCCTTCTCCAAAGCACACTAGTTACTGTGAATTTACTTCTGAATAATGCTTTCCAATCTGAAAATTTATTCTGATGAATGTTCTTTATTCCTTTAGCTCTCTGTGCCTATTAAACATGATTTTTGTAACTCCCTATGATTTTCCCTGTCAGTATAAGCAGTAGCCTGTAGAATTTAGTACTAGCAGAAACTGTAAAACTCATAGTACTATTGAACCATTGCTAGAGTATGTCACACTCTAATTTACCAGGTAAATTCAATATGCCAACATGTAGGATTTACATTAGGGTTATCTAAAATGGCACCCAATGTGATTGTCGGTGCTATCAAGTGGATTTGATATGAGTGTCGTAGTCTAGTCTTTCTTGAAGAAATATATGGATATCATCTGTATATAGTCACAACCTTATTAGAAAAGAGAGTGATTCATTGAGGCTGGAGTACAAAATTATTTTCTGTTCCTGATCCCACCATTAACTTGCCACTCTCTCTTGAGAAAATCAACCACATTTCTATGAACTTCAGTTTTCTTATTTCCAAAAACTAGGATATTGCTTATTTGGCATGAAGCTTGATGGTGTTCAGGATGACTGCATAGGGAATACCTTGAAAAAGGAGCAAGCCTCATGGTATTCATTACGTGGATTGCCTCCACACCATATTGGAGCAAACAATCCAAGAGCTTCTAATGCCTGGCTTTTCTAGTATTTTAAAGTATGTCTCTTATTAATATTTGAAACTACTTATGAGCAGAACTAATAATGTCTCAATTAACATTCATTACTTTACCACCAGGGACAAATAGTTAAGAGAATAAGAAAATGGTTTAATAAGTAAAGGGAAATTGTTTTATTTTATTTTTATTTCTAATAATTTATCTTATAAAACTCAGAGAAAATGACAAATTTATAGGCAATAAAATTATTTAAAACCAATAGCCTATGGTTTAATTTCTAACACAGAGCTAGTAACTTTGTAGTCTAATCAATGCCAAGAGTTTTACTCAGGCCTTCTAAAATTATATAAATTAGTGTACTTAATAATGCCTTTCCTACTGTGAATTTGCACTAAATGAATAATGTAATAATTATAAATGCAATATGGAGACAGAAGTTTTTTTTTTTTTTAATTACAAAGGGTAGAAAAGTTCTGAGGATAAGTTTCTGATATTTTCTGATTTGAAGACAAAAATACACTAAACAGTTATATATTGCGTTAGAGGAAATACTATTAAGAATTCATTAGTTCAAGCTTTATTAAATGTAATAATATAAGATTACTTCAAGATGATTTTTCTGGGTGCAATATAGATATAGTATAACTAGTCAAATTTCCAATATCTGCTGGATCATCGAAAAAGCAAGAGAGTTCCAGAAAAACATCTATTTCTGCTTTATTAACTATGCTAAAGTCTTTGACTGTGTGGATCACAATAAACTGTGGAAAATTTTTAAAGATGGGAATAACAGACCCCCTGACCTGCCTTTTGAGAAATCTGTATCCAGGTCAGGAAGCAATAGTTAGAAATGGACGTGGAACAACAGATTGGTTCCAAATAGGAAAAGGAGTACATCAAGGCTGTATATTGTCTCCCTGCTTATTTAACTTCTATGCAGAGTACATCATGAGAAACACTGGGCTGGATGAACACAAGCTGGAATCAAGATTGCCAGGGAAAAAAAGTCAATAACCTCAGATATGCAGATGACACCACCCTTATGGCAGAAAGTGAAGAAGAACTAAAGATCCTCTTGATGAAAGTGAAAGAGGAGAGTGAAAAAGTTGGCTTAAAGCTCAACATTCAGAAAACGAAGATCATGGTATCTGGTCCCATCACTTCATGGGAAATAGATGGGGAAACAGTGGAAAAAGTGTCAGACTTTATATTTTTGGGCTCCAAAGTCACTGCAGATGGTGACTGTGGCCATGAAATTAAAAGACGCCTACTCCTTGGAAGGAAAGTTATGACCAACCTAGACAGCATATTAAAAAGCAGAGACATTGCTTTGCCAACCAAGGTCCATCTAGTCAAGGCTATGGTTTTGCCAGTAGTCATATATGGTTGTGAGAGTTAGACTATAAAGAAAGAATGCCAAAGAATTGATGCTTTAGAACTGTGGTGTTAGAAAAAGACTCTTAAGAGTTCCTTGGACTGCAAGGAGATCCAACCAGTCCATCCTAAAGGAAATCAGTCCTGAGTGTTCATTGGAAGAACTGATGTTGTAACTGAAACCCTAATACTTGGCCACTTGATGCTAAGAGCTGAGTCATTTGAAAAGTCCCCAATGCTGGGAAAGATTGAAGGTGGGAGAAGGGGACAACAGAGGATGGAATGGTTTGATGGCATCACCGACTCAATAGACATGAGTTTGAGTAATCTCTGGGAGTTGATGATGGACAGGGAAGCCTGGTGTGAGGCAGCCCATGGGGTTGCAAAGAGTCGGACATGACTGAGTGACTAAACTGAAATGAACTGATAATATATAGATACTAGACTATAGTATAATACAGTCTACAGTACAAGACATATAGCTTAGATTGATGATGATGATCAGTCAGATTTGTTTGTTCTGAGTATTTTTATGTGGTTATGACAAACCTAGAGAGTATATTAAAAAACACAGACATCACTTTGTCAAAGTCTGCATAGTCAAAGCTATGCTTTTTCCAGTAATGCACAGATATGAGAGTTGAACTATAAATAAGGCTGAGTACTGAAGAACTGATGCTTTCAAACTGTGGTGCTGGAAAAGACTCTTGAGAGTCCCTCAGACAGCAAGGAGATCAAACCAGTCAATCCTAAAGGAAATCAACCCTGAATATTCNCACAGATATGAGAGTTGAACTATAAATAAGGCTGAGTACTGAAGAACTGATGCTTTCAAACTGTGGTGCTGGAAAAGACTCTTGAGAGTCCCTCAGACAGCAAGGAGATCAAACCAGTCAATCCTAAAGGAAATCAACCCTGAATATTCATTGGAAGTACTAATGCTGAAGCTCCAATACTTTCGCCACCTGATGTGAAGAGCCAGCTCATTGGAAAAGACTCTGATGCTGGGGACAATTGAGGGCAGGAGAAGGAGACAACAGAAGATGAGACGGTTGAATGGCATCACTGAGTCAGTGGACATGAACTTGAGCAAACCCTGGACGATAGTGAAGGACAGGGAAGCCTGGTGTGCTGCAGTCTATGGAATCACAAAGAGTCAGATGCAACTCAGTTACTGAACAACACTAATAACAATGACAAATAAAATACAGGGTTATATATAAAGGCAGCATATCTGGGGCCTGACTAGCCTCCATTGGTGAGTTAATTTGGATATAAAAAGAGGAGTGGTGAATTCAAAAGTGCTATGGGGTATTACCTCACACAGGTCAGAATCAGTTCAGTTCAACTGCTCAGTCATGGCCAACTCTTTGCGTCCCCATGGACTGCAGCATGCTGGGCCTCCTTGTCCACCACCAACTCCCAGAGTTTACTCACATTCAAGTCCATGGAGTCAGTGATGTCATCCAACCATCTCATTCTCTTGTCATCCCCTTCTCCTCCCACCTTCTATCTTTCCCAGCATCAGGTCCTTTTCAAGTGAGTCAGTTCTTCACATCAGGTGGCCAAAGTATTGGAGTTTCAGGTTCAACATCAGTCCTTCCAATGAATGTTCAGGACTGATTTCCTTCAGGATGGACTGGTTGGATCTCCTTGCATTCCAAAGGACTCTCAAGAGTCTTCTCCAACACCACAGTACAAAAGCATCAGTTCTTTGGCACTCAGCTTTCTTTATGGTCCAACTCTCACATTCATACATGACTACTGGGAAAACCATAGCTTTGACTACATGGACCTTTGTAGGCAAAGTGATGTCTCTGCTTTTTAATATGTTGTCTAGATTGGTTCGTCCATCATAAAAAAGTCTACAGTCAATAAATTTTGACAAGCATGTGGAGAAAAGGGAACCCTCCTACACTGTTTATTAGAATGTAAACTGGTACAACAACTATGGATAAGAGTGTGAAGGTTCCCTTAAAATCTAAAAGTAGAGCTATCATATGATCAGCAATCTTGCGTCTGGGCACCTATCTGGAGAAAACTATACTTTGAAAAGAAACGTACACCCACCCCATTGTTCATTGCCGCACTACTTACAATAGCCAAGACATGAAAATGACCTAAATGTCCATGGACAGAAGAATGAGAAAGAGTATGTGGTATACATATTCAATATATTATTACTTAGCCATAAAAATAAATGAAATAATTCCATTTGCAGCAACATAGATGAACAACGAAATTATCATACTAACTGAAGGCAGACAAAGACACATGTATCACTTAATGGTACAAATGAACATATTTACAATACATAAACAGATTCACAGAATTCTACTATATATAAAATATGTAACCAACACGTACATACTGTATAACACAAGGAACTCTACTCAATATTCTGTAATCACTTCTATGGGAAAATAATCTAGAAAAGAATAGATACATGTATATGTGCAACTGAATTATTTTGCTGTACACCTTTAACATAACATTGTACATCAACTATCCCCTGCATGGGGATGATCCAGAGAGATGATATGGGGTGGGAGAGGAGTTCAGGATTGGGAACTCATGTACACCCGTGGCAGATTCATGTCAATGTAGGGCAAAACCAATATAGTATTGTAAAGCAAAATAAAGTAAAATTAACAAAAACAAAATAAAAAATTAAAAAGGAGAGGTGGTGAGGAATAGTTGGGGCTAGTGTTTAACAACATTCAGTGGGAAATACTCAATTCTTCAGCATCTATTATACTGTAGTTATAACTGAGGTAAGTGGAGAAAAACATGAACTCATTTTAGAGACATAGATGTTTATTCCTCAACAACATGAAAGTTATTAAATAGTAAAAGCATAACCCCGGACTGGCGGCAACCTTGCATTCAGTAACAGCAGAGTGAGCTATCACTAGGAAAGTCTGAGGCCAATGAAAGTAGCATCAGTGAATTTTATCTACTAAGTTTCAGGTTATTTGGGGGGGAAAGAAAAGTGTTAGAATATTATGTTTTATATTTTAATAAATAATAAGTACCTAGAGATGGCAGATTAAGGAAAACATGATCTTTCCACAGAAAAATGTCTAACCCCACATACATAGCATTTAAATATGATCAATACCTTTTATATGTATTATGCTCCCCTGTGTGTTACATTTGGTGTTATACTATAAATTGTTAATGAGAATTTTTCCTAAGTGCATGAACAAATTAGAAAAAAATACGGATTTTCCACTTGTCACCTCATTCAGGTATTATTTATTAAACCCTATATCTATGTAAAGGAATAGTTATTTATAAAGCAATCTGAGGGGGATACAAGGGAAAATAAGAATGGCTCCTCTTTGGTGAATTTGAAGCCTATAATTTTAATACTTAAGTTCCATTTGGGGGATACTTATAAATCACATATCTACAGTCATAGCATGTCAAAAAGTGAAATCTTGACATACAAAAGTAAGAGAGAAACCTAAATATGATGTTGCTAACTTAAAAATCCTTAAAATCTAAAATCAGAACTTAGCAAAGAAGGATTTGATACAATAATTGTTTCCCAATAATTCTTTACTACCTTGCCTTTAACTTTACATTCTTTTGACAATATTAAATATATTTTCTTTCCTATGTATTGATTGGCTTCTGCTAGAGACAAAGGATATTTTTTATGGTATAATATAAAAACAAGTCAACTTCATGGGAAAAGGAATTGAAACTTAGTATCCTACACAGCACACAATGTACCCAAAACTGCCTACATTTTTTTATTTAACAGACTTGGCAATCAAGGCTGAGAAGTAACACCCATCAGATTGTTAGTTTGGTCCCTTCATCCCAATGCAGGTCTGTGTTGATAATCATCACTATTTTCAAAAAAATCTAGTGTTCCCACCTAGTGTCAATGTACTTAGGCCTTACATTTATTTAGCATTTTGTTGCCAAGCTGTCTACAATATGAAACCTATAGTTATCATCCATATGAAAGTACTAGTCGCCCAAGT
>SJYX01012962.1:214127-241118 GCA_006410675.1 Oreotragus oreotragus
GGTGAGGAGAGACTGAAACTCTTTCTGGAGATGATATCTAATATACACACCAAAATCCTTATGTGTTCTGTTTTCATAATTCTGTGGGTAATGAGGTACTACATATCACAGCCCTCCTTGGTATTCAGTTGTAGAGCTCCATCACCTAGTAGGCATCTAGTTACTTCCTTTACCACAGTAACTGCACCTCATTTACTTTTATTTGCCAACATCTAGCATGGAGCATGACAGGAAGTGATTCCTCACAAATATTTAAAGAATGGAATTGAATCCATAAACTTTAAAACAATGACCCAGATGCCCACAAAAAGAATTGTTTCAAGCGGCCTGAGTTAACAGAAATACAGAAAAATCATAAAATCTTAAAACAACAGTAACAGCACAAAAAGTGTGGATACATGATTTATGAAACTCTTAGCCATCAATGACATTTAAAAAATTTTTCTTATTTACAAGAGACAGTAGTCCAGAAAAACAAATAGAATTTATATATTTAATATTTATAGAGGTTTCCCTAGTGGCTCAGATGGTAAAGAATCTGCCTGCAATGCAGGAGACCCAGGTTCAATCTCTGAGTCAGGAAGATCCCTTGGAGAAGGGAATGGCAACACACTCCAGTATTCTTGCCTGGAAAATTCCATGGATAGAGGAACCTGGTGGGTTATAGTCCATGGAGTTGCAAAGAGTCTGATACGACTGAGTGACTAACACATATTTAATATTTACCTTTGTGTTTATTTCTGTGACATCTACAAGATATCCCTACAATTCATGATACAAATTAACTTCTTAAATAAGGCACAGATATGAATCATGATTATTTGTCTACGTGTTCCACTTAATGAATGAGAAAAGCCAATCATCTATCACCTGCCTTTCAATGGAGCTATGTAATCTGTGTAAGCAGGATGAACGGTGACTTCATGAAATCGACTGATTTCATCCTGTCACACACTGTATTTTATTGTTATACTTATTTACCCACCACCTGAAGGTACAGCATTGAAACACTGTATACATTACTCTAGCTTTTGTAAGTACACATATACCAATAGTTTTGGCCATTGATGATAAGATGAGAAGCAATGGTTTTACAGAATCAAAGTCATTTATTTTTTAATCTATTTCATTTCATGGTGAAAATGCACTGGCTATGTTTTGGAAATTGGGCTTTCTCAGAAATCTTAAAACTTGTCCATGAATGTGAATGTATAAACAAATTAATTTTGAAGTGTCTTCTTTAAAAGGTTTCTGAAATATTTTTTTTCAAAAATAACTGAAATATGTCTTCAATTTTAAAAAGCATATCTAAAAGCAACAAAACACAGATATAAAGAACATATTTTGGATTCTATGGGAGAAAGTGAGCGTGGGATGATTTGAGAGAATAGCATGGAAACATGTGTATTACCATATGTAAAACAGATGACCAGTGCTAGTTTGATGTATGAAGCAGCACTCAAAGCAGGTGCTCTGGGACAACCCAGAGGGATGTGTTGGGGAGGGAGGTGAGTGAGGGGTTCAGGATGGGGGGACACATATGTACCCAGGGCTAATTCATGTCAATGTATGCAAAAACCATCACAATATTGTAAAGTAATTATCCTCCAAATAAAATAAGTTAAATAACAATGGTAACAGATTATAACTCATTAAATAACATAAGAGTATTTGACTATACTGATATAAATAAATAAATGGAAAGAACAAATAAAATCAACAAAACAAAAAGAAAAAACAAATCTAAAGATAACTTTAAATATATAAATATAAATTTTACTGAACATATTCTTGGAATAGTGCTTTAAATTCTGTAGATGAAAGGTTGTTTATTTTATTTCAAAGGCAGTGAATCTAGTTTGGTTGGCTTACAGAGGTTTTCAAATCCAGCTCATGAATTGAAGAACTCTGTGTGTGTCTGTACATGTATACTTGACAGAAAGGGAAAAGGAGGCATTTTATCACAAAGGAAAATAAAATAATTAGGAAGCACAGAGTCACACAATTTAAAATGGTAGAATCAATTAACTGAGAGATCACAATTCAACTGCAATTGTAATATGCTCACAAGTTTTCTTGAATGTGGCTTTTCTCTCTGCTAAGAAGACATCCTTTCTTCAGATGTTGCACTGCCTTTGGATAACAGATTTAAGTTTCTTTATCTCTTAAATGATCTGTTCTGAAATCCTTTATTGTTACTTTGGCTAAGTGAATAGCTATCATGTCACAGTGACCTATAATCCCATCTGACTGAGTGTTCTAAAACTTTTTGATATTTGTTGACCCAAATTTCCTAAATTATTCTAATGATGCACTTTTGACTTTAGCTAACTTTGGGATGCTTCTGAGGGCCCCTGAAACATCCCAAAGAGAGATATCACACTAACTAACTAGGTTCATTTTGAATGCAGAATTATATGGGAATTATTGGCAAGTCAGTAATAAGTCTCAGGTTATAATTAATCTGTCTGGAACGCAGGAGACATGGATTTGATCCCTGGATTGGGAAGATGCCCTGGAGAAGGGAATGGCAGCCCACTTCAGTATTCTTGCCTGGAGAATCCTATGGACAGAGGAGCCTGGTGAGTCTATNATAATTAATCTGTCTGGAACGCAGGAGACATGGATTTGATCCCTGGATTGGGAAGATGCCCTGGAGAAGGGAATGGCAGCCCACTTCAGTATTCTTGCCTGGAGAATCCTATGGACAGAGGAGCCTGGTGAGTCTATGGGTTGGCAAAGAATTGAACATGACTGAGTGACTAACACCACTACTGTACAAGTTTTCTGGGAGGAAGCTAAGCTAGCCCTTCGTAAAAAGTTCTTAGATTGTTCTTATTAGTGTTAGATACAAAAATGTTTAAATGTTTTTGATTCATTTTCCTGATAAGTTAACTTTTCTTTTATAAAGCAGTATATTCTACAATGTATATAAGCAAGAATATAATTTCCCATGGATCTAAGAATTTGAAAAGTAAACAGATTTGTAATACAGTGGTTTTATACATAATTCTGTAAAAGTTAAAATTAAATGGTGTTTGCTTCAGTGGAGGCTTCACTTGATTTCTAAAATATGGGACATATCAAATTTGGGACATGGTTTAAGAATTGTAAGAGTAGATTGAAGATGTGTTTTAATAGATATAGTCTCTGAAAAATAAGAAGATGCAAATTTCATAAGATTGATAAGTGAAGTGGGTCAAGTAATTTGAGGAATAATGTTGAAAAGAGAAAATATGAGAGAAAATGTCTACATCATTCAAGCTTAAAATCATTTGTAACATTTCCTTGCCTTCAACTCACTTCAAGAATCATAAACTTGCAAGTGCCCTAAAGGCTTCTGATTTTTGTGGACTTCAAGAACAACAACAACAACAAAAAAAACTGTATATGATAAAACCCCTCAGAGTGTATCACAACTGAACCAGCAAAAGTTTCAAACAGCTCCAGTCAGCAGCCCCTGGAGGTTCTGGAAGAGGAGTTAATGTACAAACAAGATCAGTGCCCTGTGGTTTCACTTGAAGTATAACTTCTGTCTTTCATTTGAGTAAAGCAAAGGACCAAAGTTCTTAAAAAAAAAAAAAAAAAAGTGGCTACAGTTAGGGATACGCAGAGACAATGGAGAAAAAGACAACAAGGCAGAGGAGAGAGAATGAGAAAAAATAAGGGGCATAACGCTGTACTGTCCTGGATGGGAACCACTAGCCATGTGAAGTTATTCAAATTTCAATTAATGAAAATTAAATAATATGCAAAACTCACTTCACAGAATTGCTAGCCTCATTTCAAGTGTTCGGTAGTTACACATGGCTAGTTATTACCGTATGGAACAGTACACATGGAGGATGTTTCCATTTTGTCAGAAATTTCTGGTATAAAGGGCTAATATGGAAAGACAGGGAGAAAGAAAAAGAGCGGACATAAAGAGGCTTCAAAGAGAGAGAGTGTTTTAGAGGGTCAGTGGTAGACATGGGAAGGAGAATATTAAAAAATGATACAAAGAAATCCTTTTATAACTTGAGGGAAAAAATTAAGATAGAATAGAATATAGGATTACTAGATGCATAAAAAGTATAAAAGCCAATAATCATATTGAGTAGTTTATAATTTAAAAGGAAAACATGACTACCAACTCAGGATACATGATATTCAGACTTTAAGAAACTAACCACGAAAAAGACCAAAAATAAGATTGCAGAATTTATAATCTAAACACCAAGATCATTTAACAGTTTTTGTTTGACTTTTTAAAGCACATAAAATTAGAATGTCAGATTTGCTCATCCTTTCTCTCTTCATTTGTATATGAAATGGAATACCTGTGTTAGTGGGTCAGGAAATGAGTGGGAGCATGTAAAGAAAAAAAATAGAATATAAATAACAAAATCAGAGCAAAGATAGAGGTTTTAAAATAATAATGCAAAGTTTTACAATTTGAAGTCCCTAACATTCAGAAAATGAAGATCATGGCATCTGGTCCCATCACTTCATGGGAAATAGATGGGGAAACATCTGTCTGTGGGGTCGCACAGAGTCGGACACGACTGAAGTGACTTAGCAGCAGCAGCAGCAGCAGCAGCACCTGATACTTGTAGGCCCCCGTCAGGATGCAATCCCTCTCTTCCACCATGCTTTAATCTGAGAAGTAACACCCACTCTGTTTCCGTATTTCCCCCTTCTCTCCTTTGGGATGTCAGTGACACATGTATGTTGTCTTCCCCTGTCTTTTGCTCATGCAGAACTCTAGCTCTCTCTTAATTCTTATACTTAAATATGAACATTTGTATTGAACTTAGATGTACAAAAGCCACATCAGCAGTGACCTCTTGTTTTTTCTTCTTTATGTTCATAATTTTTTTCTCCCACACAAATGATGTCATTATGTTTGGGTGATGCTCTATGCAAAAGCAAGCATTTTCAGTCCCTCCTGTGTGTGTGTCAGGCTGGCAGCACTGAGACCCCCTCTTCCTCCTTCACTATTTACCCACCCTACTAGGCATGTTTTACCCTGGCCATAGCTGGCAGAACAGATGGGCTGAGATGTGGGCTGAGGCATGCAATCTTTTCCAGGCTTGGATCCAGGTGGGGAGCATTGCCACAACCTTTCCATGAAGGAGTAAACCACACTAAGTTTCAAACACAACAGGCTACTCATAAGCACCAAGTTTTAGGATCAGAGGTGAGATGGAGGTCAATATTACAACCCTAAGTGTTCAGAAGCAGACAAAGAAGGAATCAAAGTGTTAGGAACAGGGTATAATGGACCAGAAGCATTGAGATGTATGGCTAGAATAGGCTGGATTAAAAAGTAAGAGGCAAGAATGAAAAGGCCTGTGATTCTTCCATATAATCTAAGCTTTCCTCTGCGTCATTACTGAGGATGATACTCTGTGTGAATGCATGTGTCCATGTGTAGTGATGTAGCTAGGAATGAGATTAATATGCATATTGTTGGCCAATATCATTGGGCCAACAAACCAAACATAAACTGATCTTTACTGATTAAATATTATGGAAACACATTCCTTAAAAATGTGCTTTTTTGTAACCTCAGTCCTTCAGAGATAACCACTGTTAACAGATTGGAGTCTATTTGTCCAGATTCTTTCTGTGCGTATGTTAAAATAAATGTAATGTGCCTGTACCCACGTACATGCATTTCATACAGAAATGAGACTATCCATAATCCTGTTCTGTAGCTTGTTTACTCAGTTACCAAGCATCTTAAGTATCATCATTTTAAAAATAAATCTTGAAAACAGAATATATGAATATTGCCTGAGAACTGTACTGAAGAGAACTGGATCTGATTAGAGCTCAAAAGAAATACCAGGGAGAAATTTAAAAGACACTAATGATAAGTCTGGGACCACGTATTAGAATCAATTATTTCATTTTTCAAAAAGTAAAACTAATGCTGGTACAGGATTAGAGATAATCTGTGCTTGGTAACTGCAGTGATAGCCAGCTGACAACTGACGAGTCACGATGTTGCTTTGAAGCCCACTTGTGTCACAGTCCCAAGGGGTTCCATTTGTATGTTACTTTTAAGTACTTAACAGAGTTCAATTAGAGCAGAAAGTATGAAAGAGGGTGGAATAAATATTAGACTAAAGGCTGAAATTCTACTAAGTTCAACTGTACATGCTTAAAATTTTGCTATCATTGCCCTTGAAATCTAATCTTTAAAACTAGTTGCAATTATGAAAATATTCACATTTTATGAGATTAGTTTAACAGATTATACTGGGGCCATCGAGGTTGAAACCATGTGGGTAAAAATTAAAGAACTGAAATCTCTATCTCCTATGTGCCAGCCAGGTGCTCTTTTTGGTTAAACATTTATTGCTTCGAAATAATTACAAATTTACCCCCTAAAAGTTGCAGAAATAGTACAGTGCCTGTGTACCCATTAACCAGCCTTCTCTGATGGTGACTAGCATCTTACGTAACAACCATATATTATCAAGGGACTTCCCTGGTGGACCAGTCACTAGGATTTTGCCTTCCAATTTTGCCAACCTGCCAGAGGTGCAGGTTTGATTACTCGTAGCTCAGATGGTAGAGCGTCTGCCTACAATGCGGGAGACCCGGGTTCGATCCCTGGGTTTGGAAGATCCCCTGGAGAAGGAAATGGCAACCCACTCCAGTACTCTTGCCTGGAAAATTCCATGGACTGAGGAGCCTGGTAGGCTACAGTCCATGGGGTCGCAAAGAGTCAGACACGACTGAGCGACTTCACTTAAGGAGTTAAGAGCACACATGGCTCATGGTCAAAAAACCAAAACATAAAATAAAAACAATATTGTAACAAATTCAGTAAAGACTTTAAAAAATGATCCACATAAAAAGCTTTAATAAAAAAATGAAAACACACAATACATTAGCAAAACCAGGGAACTGACATTAGAACAATACAACTAACTAGACTATAGATGTTACTTATATTTCACCAACTTTTGAATGTAATCATTATTTTCTTGGGGGAGGTGTATGTATATGACATTTTGTTCCATATACAGATTTGTATAACCACCACAGCAATCAAGGTACAGGATTGCTAGGGAACTCCTGGTGTTACCTCTGTCTAGTCATACCTTTCCTTCCTTCTAGAAATGTTGGCAACCCTAATCGATTCTCCATTTCTATAATATTCCATTTCCACCATCCCTTACTACCTTGCAGTCAATATCTTTGGGGGCAGACTTTCTCTGAAATGCCCATCTGGTCCTTTTCAGTCTTCCCACTTTGAAGCATATAGTTCTTTGATCCAATCAACATAAAGGTCCCTGGTTATCAGTGACTGATACTACAAGGGGTAAAGTAAGCTGTGTTTGATCTAATGCCAATGAGAATCCAACTTAACTCATTTCACCCATTTATTTCTGAGGATGCTGCAATTAATAACCACTAAAGTAATGCTCAAAATTCTCTAAGCCAGGCTTCAGCAATACGTGAACCGTGAACTTCCAAATGTTCAAGCTGGTTTTAGAAAAGACAGAGGAACCAGAGATCAAATTGCCAACCTCCGCTGGATCATCAAAAAAGCAAGAAAGTTCCAGAAAAACATCTATTTCTGCTTTATTGACTATGCCAAAGCCTTTGACTGTGTGGATCACAAGAAACTGTGGAAAATTCTGAAAGAGATGGGAATACCAGACCACCTGACCTGCCTCTTGAGAAATCTGTATGCAGGTCAGGAAGCAACAGTTAGAACTGGACATGGAACAACAGACTGGTTCCAAATAGGAAAAGGAGTACGTCAAAGCTGTATATTGTCACCCTACTTATTTAACTTCTATGCAGAGTACATCATGAGAAATACTGGGCTGGAAGAAGCACAAGCTGGAATCAAGATTGCCAGGAGAAATATCAATCACCTCAGATATGCAGATGACACCACCCTTATGGAAGAAAGTGAAGAGGAACTAAAAAGCCTCTTGATGAAAGTGAAAGAGGAGAGTGAAAAAGTTGGCTTAAGCTCAACATTCAGAAAACGAAGATCATGGCATCTGGTCCCATCACTTCATGGNCTCTTTTCTCCACTAATTTTCGTACTACACTATTCTTTCCTAATCTTTCTTTATATCTCTGAGTAAATAAGTCCTTCCTCACCAACTCCATCCCTGTTTCGAATTCCCTGGGTCCACCGAGGCTGGACCCCGGCAATTTAGTGACTTAGCACACATGCACACCTCTATTACAGTCCTCATCTCCAAAACATTCTATTCAACAAAATAAGCTATTGCAATTATATTATGTAGTGTCACCACAACCAATTGAAAACTTTCACACCTCTTAGCCTGTATTCCCATATCCCCCTTGAAGATGTTTCTTCATCTTAATTTGTCTCTATTTTACTCATTTTGGGACCTATTTTGCTTCAGGACGAGAAGGCAGGAGCGTAAGGGGACATCAGAGGATGAGATGGTTGGATGATATCACCAACTCAATGGATATGAGTTTGAGCAAACTCTGGGAGATGGTAAAGGACAGGAAAAGCTGACATGCTTCAGTACGTGGAGTTACACTATAAGGCCTTAAACAACAGAAATTTAGTTTCTTACCATTCTGGAGACCTAAAGTTCAAAACCATCTCAAGGTTAGCAGGGTTAGCTCCATCTCAAGGCTGAGAGGAAAGGTTGTGCACCAGAGCTCCCTTGTTGACTTCAAGATGGCTGTCTTCTCCCTCTGTCTCTTTATATTATCTTCCCTGTGTATGTGCTTGTATCCGAGGTTTCCCTTCTATACTGGATTGGGGCTCATCCTAATGACCTCATTTTAATTGTATTATGTCTATAAAGATACTATATCCAAATCAAGTCACTTTCTGAGATACTGGAGATTAGGATTTCAACATACGAATTTCAGGGAAGCACAATTCAATTCATAAGAGTGTCCTAAAGTGGCAAGTACCAGGAAGCAAAAGGCAGAGGAAAAAAAGGAAAGATATACCATCTGAATGCACAGGTCCAAAGAATAGCAAGGAGAAAGAAGAAAGCTTTCCTAAGTGATGAATGCAAAGAAATAGAGAGAAACAATAGAAATGGAAAGACTAGAGATCTCTTCAAGATAATTAGAGATATCAAGGGAAAATTTCATGCAAAAATGAGCACATAAAGGACAGAGACACTATGGACCTAACAAAAGCAGAAGATATTAAGAAGAAGTGACAAGAATACACAGACGAACTACACAAAAAAGATCTTCACAACTCAGATAATCACAATGGTGTAACCACGCACCTAGAGCCAGACATCATGGAATGTGAAGTCAAGTGGGCCTTAGGAAGCATCACTATGAACAAAGCTAGAGGAGGTGATGGAATTCCAGTTGAGTTATTTCAAATCCTAAAAGATGATGCTGTGAAAGTGCTCCACTCAATATTTCAGCTAATTTGTAAAACTCAGCAGCAGCCACAGGACTGGAAAAGGTCAGTTTTCATTCCAATTCCAAAGAAAGGCAATGCCAAAGAATGTTCAAACTACTGCAAAATTTCACTCACCTCACACGCTGGCAAAGTAATGTTCAAAATTCTACAAGTGAGGCTTCAAAACTACATGAACCAAGAACTTCCAGATGTTCAAGCTGGATTTAGAAAAGGCAGAAGAACCAAAGACCAAATTGCCAACAAGCATTGTATCATAGAAAAAGCAAGAGAACCAGAAAAAAACAAAACAAAAAACAGTTTTATTTCTGCTTCATTGACTACACTAAATCCTTTTGCTGTGTGGATTAGAGCAAACTGTGGAAAATTCCTCAAGAGTTGGGAATACCAGACCCCCTGACCTGCCTTCTGAGAAATCTATATGCAGGTCAAGAAGCAACATTTAGCAATGGACATGGAACAATAGACTTGTTACAAATTGAGAAAGGAATACAAGGCTGTATATTGTCACCCTGCTTATTTAACTTATATGCACAGTACATCATTTGATATGCTGGGCTGAATGAAGCACAAGCTGGAATCAACATTGCTGGGAGAAATATCAATAACCTCAGATAAGCAGATGACACCACCCTTATGGCAGAAAGCAAAGAAAAACGAAAGGGCTTCTTGATGAAAGTGAAAGAGGAGAGTGAAAATGCTGGCTTACAACTCAATATTTAAAAAATGAAGATCATGGCATCTGGCCCCATCACTTCATGGCAAATAGATAGCGAAACAATGGAAACAGTGAGAGACTTTATTTTTGGGGTCCCCAAAATCACTGCAAATGGTGACTGTAGCCATGAAATTAAAAAATGCTTGCTCCTTGGAAGAAAACTATGACCAATCTAGACAGCATGTTAAAAAGCAGAGACATTACCTTGTTGACAAAGGTCCATCTGGTCAAAGCTATGGTTTTTCTAGTAGTCATGTATGGATGTGAGAGTTGGATCATAAAGAAAGCTGAACACCAAAGAACTGATGCTTTTGAACTGTGGTGTTGGAGAAGACTTTTGAGAGTCCCTTGGACTGCAAGGAGATCAAACCAGTCTATCCTAAAGGAAATCAGTCTTGAATATTCATTGGAAGGGATTATGCTGAAGTTCCAATACCTTGGCCATCTGATGTGAACAACTGACTCATTGGAATAGACCCTGATGGTGGAAAAGATTGAAAACAGGAGGATAAAGGGATAACAGAGGATGAGTTGGTTGGATGGTATCACCAACTCAATGGACATTAGTTTGAGTAAGCTTTGGGACTTGGTGATTAATTTTTAATGTATGAATGTCAGTTTTAAAATTCTATGATATATATCTCCATTAAATTAAATTGTATTGTTCTGAAATATGTCTTTTGTAAATATTTGAGAAAAAAAAAAAGATTTCTGGTCACAAGTCTTTCCTTCCAGCTGCTGCTGCTGCTAAGTTGCTTCAGTAGTGTAAGCTATCTAAAATGCACAGGGCTCTATTATTCTGCTGTTGTTTAGTCACTAATCTATGTCTAACTCTTCTTTGACCCCATGGATTGTAGCTTGACAAGCTCCTCTCTCCATGGGATTTCCAAGGCAAAAATATTTAAATGGGTTGCCATTTCCTTCCCCAGAGCAAATTTCTGACCCCAGGATTGAACCTATGTCCCCCGCTTGACTGGCAGATTCTTTACCACTGAGCCACCAAAGAAACCCATTAAGGTGCTATTATTTTTATATATGCATGCTCAGTAGATCTGAAAACAATCAAAGTATGGATAATTTGATAAAAATTAATGTTTGTTAAGATGATTGGCATTCATAAGTGCTGTCATCTCCATCTCAATGTCATCTCCAACTATAACTATATCACTGTTTTAGTTATTCAGACAGAATCCACCTAAGATTTGAAAATATACAAGACAGAGAAGATATCATAGATCCCAATACCTTTGTGAAACACTGGAATGGGTAGCCAGATATTATAAAGCATTCCCTTTAATTTACACCAATGGGAACAAAAATATTCTAATATAGACAACTTTTGAAAATGTTCTAGCCTACATATAAAAATAAGTGAATAGTTTGTTACTAAAGAAAAAATTAGATACTGAAAGACATAAAATAACACATAAAATCATAGCAAAGGAAACTACAAATAAGGTGAAAGGACAATCCTCAGAATGGGATAAAATAATAGCAAAGGAAACAACAAAGGAATTAATTTTCAAAATATACAAGCAGCTCCTACAACTCAATACCAGAAAAACAAACAACCAATCAAAATTGGGGAAAAGAACTAAAAAGAAATTTCTCCAAAGAAGACATACAGATGGCTAACAAGCACATGAAAAGATGCTCAACATCACTTATTACTAGTGAAAGTGAAGTCACTCATTGTGGCTGATTCTTTGCGATCCCATGAACTGTAGCCTGCCAGTCTCCTCCATCCATGGGATTTTCCAGGCAAGAGTACTGAAGTAGGTTGCCATCAGGGAAATGCAAATCAAAACAACAAGGAGGTACCACCCCACACCAGTCAGAATGGCCATCATGAAAAAGTCTACAAACAGTAAATGCTGGAGAGGGTGTGGATAAAAGGGAACAATCTTGCATTGCTGTTGGGAATGTAAACTGATACAACCACTATGGAAGATGGTATGGAGATTCCTTAACAAGCTAGGAATAAAACCACCATATGACCCAGCAATCCCATTCCTAGACATATACCCTGAGGAAACCAAAATTGAAAAATACACATGTACCCCAATGTTCGTTGCAGCACTATTTACAATAGCTAGAACATGGATGCAACCTAGATGTCCATAGACAGATGAATGGATAAAGAAACTGTGGTGTATATATACAACGCAATACTAAGCCATAAAAAGGAATGCATTTGGGTCTGCTTTAATGAGGTGGATGAACCTAAAGCCTGTTATTCAGAGTGAAGTAAGAGAAGAGAAATATAAATATCGTACACTGACACATATATATGGAATCTAAAAAGATGGTACCGACAAATTTATTTTCAGGACAGCAGTGGAGAAATAGACATAGAGAACAAACCTATGAACACAGGGGGAGGGGAGGAGGGAGAAGGTGAGATACATGGAGAGAGCAACATGGAAATTTACAATAGCATATGTAAAATAGATAGTCGATGGGAATTTGCTGTGTGACTCAGGGAACTCAAACAGGGGCTCTGTGACAGGTTGGAAAGGTGAAATGGAGAGGGAGATTGGAGGGAACTTCCAGAGGGAGGGGACATGGGTGTACCTGTGGCTAATTCTTGTTGATGTATGACAGAAAAATCACAAAATTCTGTAAAGCAATTAGCTTTCTATTAAAAAAATAAAGAAGAAAAAATTATTCCATTAAAACATAAAGATAGTAATAAGTTGTCTTTCAGATATACCAAGACTAAATGTAAATGCATATGATCTTTTGAATATAATATAATACTGAAAAATGGAGAAGGAAATGGCAGCCCATCCCAGTATTCTTGCTTGGGAAATCCCATGGATAGAAGAGCTTGGCAAGCTACTGTCCATGGGATTGCAAGAGTCTGACATGACTGAGTGACTAAACAACAAGAACAATATTAAAAATAATATTATTTAAATAATATACCTTTGAACTCAATATGAAGAAATATTTAACTAAATTATTGTGAAATTTGGAATGCCAATTGCTGAATTGTTTTCTTGTGCCATGTGTTTATACTGCCTATGAGAGGCCTTTTAATTTAGATAATGAGAAAAATGATTTGAAAAATTCCCATTAATATATTGTACTTAGGTCCCTGTGCATGATTCTGTGTATAGGTCTGTGTATGTGTGTGCATGCCCCCAAACACTTACACCCTTGTATGATACTTCCTTTTAGCTAATAACCTTCCTTTTAGATAGTAACCCAAACATCTAATAGAACTCTTTATCTTAGTAGAAAATCAAAGGGTTAATGCTCATTTTTAGCTTTTTGATTTGTTTTACTGATTATTCTGAATATTTTAACTTTTATAGACTTTTTCTACTCTTTAAATGGCTAAAATATATACCAAATGATACTTTTCACAGAATGAAAATTTTATTATACTTAGTACAGTCTAGTATTGTTTCCCTGTGTTATTTTATAGACATGTTATTTTCTTACTTTTATCAAATCTTATTTTGATTCATATTTGTTCCTAAAGTTTGAAAGCAATTTCAATTATATTTGTTAAAATATACACTTTTCAAAATGTTTAAAATTTTGACTAATTTTGAGTTATTTCAAAGCTAAGAAAGATTTTTCAGTATGCAATCCTAGGACTCTAGTTTCTGTTCAGTAATTAGAATTCTCTAGATTTAAAATCAATTCAATACATAACAAAGATGTTCTGTTGGTAAAATACATTTTTGCTTGTTGCCTGCTGATCATTCCTCTCTTTTCTTTGGCATCCTAAGGGATTATACTTCTGTATCCTCTAACTATTTCTCCTCAAAGATTTTACACACACTTGGGTGCCATTGACATAAAATTTATCCTAAATTCTACATCACGGTAGAATTTTGTAAATTTCAGTTCTCAAATATTTTTACAATGAAAAATCACTGTTAGATTTGCAATACATATGATACATAAACTAGCCTATCTTTTTCTTAAAAGAAGTGGTTGTAATATCTAATTATGCTATAAAGTGAGACGAACCAATCTGCCCCAGGTAGTACAGCTGCGAGGCTTAGTAATTTTTTATAGTACTGACTTCTTAAAAACATTAATGTAAAATAACATAATTCTTTCAAACTGAGCTTTTCTTACTTTTACCAGCATGCTACACAAAATGATTTCTTACTTTTAGCAGCATGTTAAGTAAATGTAACAAATGAATGACACTTTAAAGCAAAAAGAAGAAATGTATTGGTTTAAATATTTTAAATTATGTTTATAAAACCACCAGAACAAATAAATTATACACTCACTTGAAATTATTTTAGATATTAAGAGCTTAAATATGTTATTAAGAAATAAACTAATATTTTAACTATAAAGAATAATGTGGTTTGCCTCTGTGTACTGTTCTGAGTTATTCTGACATTTCAAATATATACATGACTTTTATTAAATCTATGAACTTACATGTAGATTTTTGAAAACAATAACTTTTTAATTAATGTTATGCTTATCTTTTCTTTATTAAAATACACTACACAATAGGAAATGATATAGTTTCTCTTCACAGGAAGGTCACATAAAATTATAATAAGTATTTCATTAAAAAAAATTTTACCACATTACTCACAGGTTTGTTGTTAGTTACAATAAAAGCCATAAAACATTAACATGCATGAGGTGTTATTTATTAAGGTGATGTGTCAATTGCCAAATTCTACCTGTCGACTTTTAGAAGAATGTTTATGTTGAGAATAATGACTGCATTACCCTTACAAAGTATAAAATACTGTGAAACCATACTTTTAATCCTCACTTTGTCTACATTTTGAGATAATTTATTTATCCAATTCTAATTATGATTAAGTAACAAGAACAAGACATACTTATGTACTAAAATTAATTATAACATAAAGAAACAAAAAAACAAAAAATGCTTGACAAAAGTGAACAAATGTTTCAGACATTAGTCACTGAAAGGTATGACTTTAAAGAAAACAAATGAGTTATTCTTGATGTTAGCTCAGATTTTCAAATTTATTTAAAAATTAAAATAAATTTTTAATTCTAAAATAAGGTATGGAAAATCAAACAGAGTTCAAAAGCCTTACTGAAATGAGAAGGTAGAGACTGGAATCTGGAAAGGCTGAGATGGCTGAAACTTATAAAGCTAAGTTCTAGAAGAAAACTACAAAGAAAAAAATACAGAAATGTGCTTATGGTCCAACTGATATGTTCAACATGAAACTATTCAAGTGTGAAGAATAATTCTAAAAGCCCAGGAAAAGAAAAACTGAAAAACTGTAAACTTAAAACTTTTCATTAGCCATGCAGGACAAGAAGCTATTTGAGATACATACAAGCAAAATGAGTAGTTTTCAGTGACCACCTGCGCCATTTAGAGGAGATACTGGAAGTCTCATGTTTTAATAATAGGGCTGAACCATCTTGGAGTAAATGTTACAGTTTATATTCTCTAGAAAAGCTATCTGATTGACTTGCAAATAATTTAACAGTCAGCCCAAACACTCAAGAAAGAAATCAAAATCCAGTCATTCAACAAGAAAATACAATGAAGAGCATCTTACTAAAACATGACAAGCAGCAGAAATTTTCCAATAAATGTATCAATAAACTTGAAAGCAAAGCTAGACCATTTAATGAAATAAAAAGCACCAGAGGCTTAGTAATCTATGAGGAAATTTCATTTTGTTTAACATATGTGTGGTCACAGACCTTTATTTTCTATATTTTTATGTTGTTTGCTTACTAGATGGACTTCCCTGGTGGCTCAGACGGTAAAGCATCTGTCTACAATGTGGGAGACCTGGGTTCGATCCCTGGGTTGGGAAGATCCCCTGGAGAAGGAAATGGTAACCCACTCCAGGACTATTGCCTGGAAAATCCCATGGACAGAGAAGCCTGGTAGGCTACATTCTATGGGTCGCAAAGAGTCGGACACGACTGAGCGACTTCACTTCACTTACTAGATATTTGACACAATTCACTCTTAAATAATTTTAAAAATTTTGGTCTGAAATTATGTGTGTGTGTGTGTGAATGTGCACACATGCACATATGTGGGTTAAATTTATTTGTTGGATTTCTGGATTTTTAATTTTACTTAGTTAAGTTGATTGACTTACAGTTATTTATTATTCCTTATTGTTTTAGTCTCAGTAGAGTCTGGAGGAATAAAATGTGCATTCCTGAGGCTGACAGTTTGATAATCCTTTTTAATTTTTTATTCCAATTTCAAATTTGTTATTTTTTAAACAATTTCTAATGTTTTTGAACTGACTCATTGGAAAAGACCTTGATGGTGGGAAAGACTGAAGGCAGGAGAAGGGGACAACAGAGGATGAGATGGTTGGATGGCAGGACCAACTCAATTGACATGAGTTTGAGTAAGCTCTGGGAGTTGGTGATGGACAGGGAAGCCTGGCATGCTGCACTTCATGGGGTCGCAAATAGTCGGACAGGACTGAGCAACCGAACTGAACACTTTTGATTGCTTTCTCAATTATTTCTTTTTTTTAATTGTTAGTTGTATAATTATTTTCTTTTTATTTTCTCCTTCCTTGGGATTTAAATTTGCTTATCATTTATCCAAATTCATAAACTTTAATTAACAACTGATTTCAATTGCTACCTTGTTTTGAATATGTTTTTAATACTAAGCTTGTGGAAAATTACAGCAATAGATCTTAAAAGAGATATATCAGGATCTAAGAAATGCACTGTTGGATCAGCTTGATTTATGCAGAACAAGGAGAGGTTCCACTTTCATTGTTGTTAACTCAAGTGCCTGGAAATGATTAAGACTTTGCCTGGTTGGTTGATGTGATCATCAATCCAAAGGTGATTTAACAAAACAGAGTTAAACTGCCTGAACTTATTTCTTGTTCTGTAGAAAAAGGTATTGAGAGGGGGAGAGAAAGATCAGAAATTTAGAGAGCATATATCATATAAAACTTGTTTACTCATTCTCTACCAATGTTCTCTGGGAGGAAAAAAGAGTTCTTCACAAAGACTGTGATTGAGATGGTCTTAGTATTTTCAAATATGGAAGCTACTATCCACAGGTAGAGCATGCCAGTGGAAGTGATGTCATGAAGTGAGCTCAGGCTCACTGAAATACCTGGAGATGACAGGATCTGTGATGGCTGTGGTCAAGTGGCAAGACTTAAATGCCATTTATGAGATGTGTATGGTTATCATAATGGGCAACAGAGTCAAACAATTAGAATTGCTTGTGTCATAGATGTTTTTGATGTGGCTGGTTGACTAAACTCCCAACAATGGAAACAGATAGGCAACGTACTGAAGTTATAATTTGTTTTGCATCGGCAGGAAATATCCATATTTGTTGAACAGAAATGACTAGATTCACCATAATGGTTAAAAATACAGGCCTTATCAATTCCAGACTTGACCCAGTTTACACAAAGAACTTCAAATATAGGTAAAATTATATCCTCTTACGGAAGTACCTTCCTGCTTAACCAAATTGTGTCCTGTAATTTTCTGTTTAACAAATCTTAAAAGAAAATCTAGTCATAGATAACAACACAGATGAACACTGAGAATATTATGCTAAGTGAAATTAGCCAATTGCAGAAGAAAAAATAATACATAATTGATTTATATGATGTATCTAAAGTAATCAAAATAATAGAAGTGAAGAGTAGAATGGTTGTTGTCAAAGGCTAAGGGGAATAAAAATCAAGAGCTATTCAACATGTAAAAAATTCCAGTTAAGTAAGATGAGTGTTATAGAGATCTGTGTAAATCTGTGGCCTACAGTTAAAAATACTGCATCAAACACTTAATTTTTTTTTTCAATAGGATATATATAATGCCCAAATGTCATTGTATTCAACCAATCAGAGAATAGCTTTATGACTATCTGGTAACCAATAGCATTTCAACTTAGGTTCATTGTGTAGGCCTACATCTTCATCAAACTTCTCGGTGGTTACTTCACCAGTTCCAGAATGTGTAGTTTCAACAAACATACTCAACAACTGGCACTCAACAATTTCTCACGGGTTTTTATAATCCATGGAAGGATGATTTATACTCTAGAGAAAGCCAAATGCCTTTATCTACAAACCTACTAAGTTAAAGGCAATACCGTACAGAGGGACACTAAAGATTAATGCTGCCATCAAGAACTTGAAAGAGGCTGCCATCAAGGACTTGAAAGATGCAAGAGTAGTGATTTCCACTATAGCCATATCCAATTTGACTATTGTCCTATACACAAACTGTAATTTGTAAAATGATGGCTTTACATTAACTTAAAAAAAAAACAATTATCTAATGCTACATATTGAAACAGCCCAAAACTTTGGTATAAATCAATTTTGTAGATTTTTCTCCTCAGTAGTCATTATTAAGCATCTAAATATCTGAGAGTGTCTATCATTAATATTTATTTAATAGGAATTTTGAGTGATTATAAATTATCATCAAATCAAACCACTTTGAAATTTTAAACTGGGGAAACATCTTGACAAATCTTATATTCTTGGTGATATTTTCTCCTGGAATGTTTGCATTTATTTAATGAAGTACTAAACCCTTACTACAACTTAAAATATTCTATCAGAGCCCAGAGTACTGGAAAACAAAGGCACTTTTTTAAGTGGGTCATTAGATGCAATCTTAAGAGATTCCTCCTTTCCATTTTTACTTCTTTTTTCCATTTCTAAATATTCTGAAAATGGAAGAAAAGAAATCTTATATTATTTATTAGTTCAGAGCATAGCATACGTTTGTATATCTGAACTTCATGAAACACTATCTTCAATCTTTAAATTAATGGATTTTTTTAATGGACACTTTATATATCTTTATCAGGAAAATGTTATATACAAAAATTTATTTTGTATTAGTGATGTTTAGTATGTTCACAGATGGTTGAATTAATGGACAGATGGAAAACATACATTCATTCAGAGTAAGTGTCTATTTCAATGAGAGCAAATAATACCCCATTGTATAATGGGAACAGTTTGATACTGTCAATTTGCTAGTAGGTAAGTGGCTCAGAATACTATGCATGGAGTAAGTACATTTAACTTATACTAAATTTTACTGCTAAATACTCCATTTAGCAGTAAAGGACTATGCATTGATTTCTATATTTACGGATGGTCCTTCTGCTGGCAAATGAAGTATTTAGCAATAAAATTTAGTATAAGTTAAATGTACTTACTCCATGCATAATATTCAGTTTTCATTTTTACCAAGACAATTTGATCATGAGCTCACTTGAAAGACTATCTAGAATTGGCATAATAACTTACAAGCATTGAGACAGTAAGTCATTTTTCCAACCTTTCTATTCAAGCTATCTTCACTACCAAAGCTGAGAGTTAAAACCTTATTCTGAAAGGTCACCCAAGCCCCATTATCCTGTGAATTAGTTTTTACACATAAATTCACATTCTAAGCAAAGTAGAGATGTATTGTTTAAACATAACCCTTTGTATTTGACACCTTGCTGGTGCTTCAGAGATTCTAATGAGCTGGGAAATAAATCTGTAACAGGTAGCTCCAGCTGATGGAAATAAATTAATTAAACTCTGTTTAACAAGGTTCAATTATTTTTTACCCTCAGCAGTCAACTAGGTAAAAATAACTCCCACTACAGCCCATGTGTAGGATATTTCAGCAGGAGAGGTCAGTGTGGGAAGGTGAAGAATCTGCTTATGCAGCATACATAGGACTTCAGTTTATGCTTGGGCTCAATCTCTCTTGTACACTTTAGTTGGTACTGTAGTTACATTTATTTAAATGGCCAGGTGGATCAGACTGTTTGGAATAGGCAGCTTGGACTTCATGTTCGCTTGGGCTTCATGTTATATTAGGGCCAATGGGAAGCCAGGAACTAAAAATAAATGTGAAGGTTTATTGACCAAAAACAGTAAAGCACAATTTTATGGGCTTCCACAGATTCCATGCTGCAACAGAATTTGCCCACAAGTAGTCCATATAGCACGCATAGTCAAATGTTTTATCACTGTGGGAATGCAATCAGAATCTAAAGAATGGGAAGCTTCTTTAGCTATTACTGAATTGGTAAAAAATAGCATACCAAAATAGAATATCTTTCCTCAAAAGTCAGTCTCAGTAAAATTTAGTCCTCTTAATGACAGAAAAGACAGAGTATGCATTTTCTCTTCAGTTGTAAGGTAACATTCTACCCTGTTTACATCACTGGTTGAACAACAAAATTTGAAGAAGTGTCAGACCACTGAACTATCCCTAAAACATCTATCTCTTTCATAACAATGACTTAACCATACCTCTCTTAGAAGGTCCGGGTGCTTGCTCTTCAGGTTTGAAGAGGCATGATGCCAACACATGTTAAACAGAATATATGAGAAAAGCAATTAAAGATTCAATTTTGGTACAAAAATGGAAGGATAATTCATTTCCTAAGAGTAAAATGAAATATGTGCTTTTGTCACTGTCTTTTGAAAACATTTCCTTCTCTTATTAATTCTTATCCCAAGGGAGGAAAATAACTAATGTCATCAGTAGATATACAAGTAGCTTTATTAATTTGCTCAAGTAGGGAGACTACATCTGGACAGCATCTGTAACCAGATTCATCACCCAATTAAACTGATGATTATCTGTCACTCTCTAATTCCCATCTGTCTATTGAGCCAATTGAAGTGGATAATTTAATGAGAATGTGTTAGTAATCACTTTTGTGTATTTAAAGGCTTTATTGTGGACAAATCTCTGCATTTCTACCAAGAGCAATACATTTGTAGAGGGTTGTGTGTGTGTTATTTGCTTTGATTTGTTATTTTAAAAAATGGATTGTAAACTCTAGGGATTTCTATCTGAATCTTCTAAAATTCAGATTCCAACATAAGCTGTATATTTATATGTTTATACTTATAAACCCCCAGAAGTCACAGTAGGGATATATANATCTTCACTACCAAAGCTGAGAGTTAAAACCTTATTCTGAAAGGTCACCCAAGCCCCATTATCCTGTGAATTAGTTTTTACACATAAATTCACATTCTAAGCAAAGTAGAGATGTATTGTTTAAACATAACCCTTTGTATTTGACACCTTGCTGGTGCTTCAGAGATTCTAATGAGCTGGGAAATAAATCTGTAACAGGTAGCTCCAGCTGATGGAAATAAATTAATTAAACTCTGTTTACCAAGGTTCAATTATTTTTTACCCTCAGCAGTCAACTAGGTAAAAATAACCCCCACTACAGCCCATGTGTAGGATATTTCAGCAGGAGAGGTCAGTGTGGGAAGGTGAAGAATCTGCTTATGCAGCATACATAGGACTTCAGTTTATGCTTGGGCTCAATCTCTCTTGTACACTTTAGTTGGTACTGTAGTTACATTAATTTAAATGGCCAGGTGGATCAGACTGTTTGGAATAGGCAGCTTGGACTTCATGTTTGCTTGGGCTTCATGTTATATTAGGGCCAATGGGAAGCCAGGAACTAAAAATAAATGTGAAGGTTTATTGACCAAAAACAGTAAAGCACAATTTTATGGGCTTCCATGGATTCCATGCTGCAACAGAATTTGCCCACAAGTAGTCCATATAGCACGCATAGTCAAATGTTTTATCACTGTGGGAATGCAATCAGAATCTAAAGAATGGGAAGCTTCTTTAGCTATTACTGAATTGGTAAAAAATAGCATACCAAAATAGAATATCTTTCCTCAAAAGTCAGTCTCAGTAAAATTTAGTCCTCTTAATGACAGAAAAGACAGAGTATGCATTTTCTCTTCAGTTGTAAGGTAACATTCTACCCTGTTTACATCACTGGTTGAACAACAAAATTTGAAGAAGTGTCAGACCACTGAACTATCCCTAAAACATCTATCTCTTTCATAACAATGACTTAACCATACCTCTCTTAGAAGGTCCGGGTGCTTGCTCTTCAGGTTTGAAGAGGCATGATGCCAACACATGTTAAACAGAATATATGAGAAAAGCAATTAAAGATTCAATTTTGGTACAAAAATGGAAGGATAATTCATTTCCTAAGAGTAAAATGAAATATGTGCTTTTGTCACTGTCTTTTGAAAACATTTCCTTCTCTTATTAATTCTTATCCCAAGGGAGGAAAATAACTAATGTCATCAGTAGATATACAAGTAGCTTTATTAATTTGCTCAAGTAGGGAGACTACATCTGGACAGCATCTGTAACCAGATTCATCACCCAATTAAACTGATGATTATCTGTCACTCTCTAATTCCCATCTGTCTATTGAGCCAATTGAAGTGGATAATTTAATGAGAATGTGTTAGTAATCACTTTTGTGTATTTAAAGGCTTTATTGTGGACAAATCTCTGCATTTCTACCAAGAGCAATACATTTGTAGAGGGTTGTGTGTGTGTTATTTGCTTTGATTTGTTATTTTAAAAAATGGATTGTAAACTCTAGGGATTTCTATCTGAATCTTCTAAAATTCAGATTCCAACATAAGCTGTATATTTATATGTTTATACTTATAAAAACCCAGAAGTCACAGTAGGGATATATGTGGAGATCCATCTGGACATATTGAAGTATTTCTTTATTAAAAAAGAATAAAAAATTAGTTAATTTTTAGTAAGTGATTTATTGTATATAAGTAAAATAAAGAGCTGATAATTTCCACTTGAATCAGATGAAATACTATCATAAAAATGAAAAATCTGAATAGTTTTATATGGGTAAGGATAAAGTTCTTTCTTTTAAAAAAATTGTTATTGGAGTAAGTTGATTCACAATATATCGAGGACTTTCTATCAAAATTGTAGTTATCACCTAACTGCTTTATGCTCTCAAACTCAGTTATGAACGACAAATTTTCTTTAGTTCACAAGAATTTAAAATAGCTCAAATTCCAATCTAATATTTCTTTAAAGTGTGTTTTTTTTCATATCCAATGATTTTTATAGTTGTCTAAAGTCCCTTGGTAATGATTACAATAAATAAATTTAGTATCTATTAATAGTGTTATTGTGTGGTCTCCTTCAGATGTGTCTAAACTTCCATTTCTCAGATGATTTTAGGTCTATTAACATATGGATCTAGGAATTAGCTCAGGGGTCAAGCATATATTGTGGTGGCTCAGGATATATCTAGCAAACATGGAAATTTGAGGTTATATAAATCAAGTTGAAAATTAATTGGCCATTTATAACTCTACAATTAATTAATACTCAAAATATTTCTAGCTCAGACTATTGTGACCCTACTGGCTCTTTGGTATTTACTTTCACTTAATCTCTAGAAGTTAGTTTTTACTAATGGATGTCTGCGCAATGGCACCCTACTCCAGTACTCTTGCCTGGAAAATCCCATGGATGGAGGAGCCTGGTGGGCTGCAGTCCATGGAGTCTCTAGGAGACTTCACTTTCACTTTCATGCGTTGGAGAAGGAAATGGCAACCCACTCCAGTGTTCTTGCCTGGAGAATCCCAGGGATGGGGAAGCTTGGTGGGCTGCCGTCTCTCGGGTCGCACAGAGTCGGACACGACTGAAGCGACTTAGCAGCAGCAGCAGTGTGTTGTAGTCCATGGGGTTGCAAAAAGCTGGACATGACTTAGTGATTGAACAACTACAAAAACAGAATAGTCCATCCAAAAGCAGCAAAATACTGAACAGACATTGTATAGGAGACAGGGATCAAGACCATCTCCAAGAAAAAGAAATGCAAAAAGGCAAAATGGCTGTCAAAGGAGGCCTTACAAATAACTGTGAAAAGAAGAGAAGCAAAAAGCAAAGGAGAAAAGGAAAGATATAAGCATCTGAATGCAGAGTTCCAAAGAATAGCAAGGAGAGATAAGAAAGCCTTCCTCAGCAATCAATGCAAATATATAGAGGAAAACAATAGAATAAGACTAGAGATGTCTTCAAGAAAATTAGAGATATCAAGGGAACATTTCATGCAAAGATGGGCTCAATAAAAGACAGAAATGGTAGGGACCTAACAGAAGCAGAAGAAAGTGAAAGGGGAGAGTGAAAAATTTGGCTTAAAGCTCAACATTCAGAAAACTAAGATCATGGCATCTGGTCCCATCACTTCATGGGAAATAGATGGGGAAACAGTGGCTGACTTTATTTTTGGGGGCTCCAAAATCACTGCAGATGGTGATTGCAGCCATGAAATTAAAAGACACTTACTCCTTGGAAGCAAAGTTACGACCAACATAGAAAGCATATTAAAGAGCAGAGACATTACTTTGCCAAGAAAAGTCCACCTAGGTAAGGCTATGGTTTTTCCAGTAGTCACGTATGGATGTGAGAGTTTGACTATAAATAAAGCTGAATGCTGAAGAATTGATGCTTTTGAAATATGGTGTTGGAGAAGACTCTTGAGAGTTCCTTGGACTGCAAGGAGATCCAACCTAATGGAAATCAGTCCTGAATATTCATTGGAAGGACTGATGTTGAAGCTGAAACTCCAATACTTTGGCCACCTTATGTGAAGAGCTGCCTCATTTGAAAAGACACTGATGCTGGGAAAGACTGAAGGCAGGAGAATAAGGGGACGGCAGAGGATGAGATGGTTGGATGGCATCACTGACTCAATGGACATGGGTTTGAGTAAATTCTTGGGAGTTGGTGTTGAATAGGGAGTCCTGGCGTGCTGCAGTCCATAGGGTTGCAAAGATTAGGACACGACTGAGTGACTTAACCGAACTGAACTGAAGGGAATATTTCAGCAAAAATGACAGCAAACACCAAGAGCTAAAAAGGGGGGGAGGGGAGTGTAATTTCAAATAAAAATGTATCTTAAAAGGGAATGATTATTTCTGAAAAAATAAATTTATTTTTAAGTATATAAACTGCATAAAACATTTCATAATTAGAATTATGTCAGAAATATGAGAAATCATTTGTAAAAAATCATAGAAATCAAAGAGACATGGTATGCAGCCAAATCAGTACTTAATGGGAATTTTAAGGCACTGAATGCACATACTAGAAAAGAATAACTGAAATTAATCACCTAAACTTCTACCTATGGGAACTGGAAAATGAAGTTCAAATTAGCTCCAAAGTAAGCAGAAGAAATAAAATTAGAGCAGAAATGAACAAAATTAAAAATAGGAAACCAGTTGAGAAAGATCAATGAAACCAAAACCTGATTCTCAGAAAAGATGAATAAAATCAAAAAGACTCCAGCCAGGTAACTATGGAAAAAAAGGGAGAGGAAAATTACTTATATCAGAAGTGAAAGAGGGGGCATCACTATAGATTCTATAGATGTTACAAGATAATAAAGTAATATTATGAACAATTCAATACCAAAAAATTTAATAACTTAAAGTGGATTAACTTCTTGAAAGACAATCTGACAACTCACATAAAAACAGACATTATGAAGAGGCCTATAACATTTTAAAAAATGAGTAAATAATAAACTTCCAAAACAGAAAGCACTATGAATTCACTGATGAATTCCACCAAAATTTAATGAAGAAATTATACCAATTATCTTACCTCTTTAACAAGAGGAAAGCAAAGAAAATACTCTGACTTATTTGATGAGCATTACCCTAATACCCAAGCAGACAAAGATATAATGAAATTAACATAAATACAAAAATCCTCAACAAAATTTTAGCAAACTGAATCCAACAATAGATAAAAAGGATTATATACTACACACAATTACGGTTTATTCCAGGTATGCAAGGCTGGTTTAATATTTGAAAATGAATTAATGTAATCTATCATATCAACACCTGTCTCTTATACACATCTAGATGTGTATAAGAGACAGTACCAGACCACCTAACCTGCCCCTTGAGAAATCTGTATGCAGGTCAGGAAGCATATATACTACACACAATTACGGTTTATTCCAGGTATGCAAGGCTGGTTTAATATTTGAAAATGAATTAATGTAATCTTATCATATCAACACACTAATGATGATAAATCACATGATCAATAAAAGAAGAAACAGAATTTGACAAAATTCAACATTCATTCATAAAAATGAACTCTAAGTAAACCTCTTTAACTTGACAAAACATCTACCAAAATCTCACAGCTGAAATCTTACTTAAAGAAAAATTCCAAGCTTCCTCACTAAAACTGAGGCTCCAACCCAGGTGGTGCAGTGGTAAAGAATCTTCCTGCAATGCAGAAGACCCAGTTTCTATCTTTGGGTCAGGAAGATTCCCTAGAGAAGGAAATGGCAACCCCCTTCACTATTCTTGCCTGGAGAATTCCATGGACAGAGGAGTCTGGTGGGCTATAATCCATGGCATCACAAAGACTTGGACATGACTGAGCAACTGAGCACAGACTAATACTGGGAACAGGACAAGAATATCCCCTGTCATGGAAAAAGTGAAAGTGTTAGTCCCTCAAGTAAGGTCCAACTCTTTGCGACCTCATGGACTGTAGCCTGCCAGGCCCCTCTGTCAAAGGAATTCTCCAGGCAAGAATCTTGGAGTAGGTAACCGTAACATTCTCCAAGGGATATTCCCACCCAGGGATGGAACCTAGGTTTTCTGCATTGCAGAGTAATTCTTTATCATATGAGACACCAGGAAAGCCCAGTCTCCTCCCATCTCTGCCCTTCAACCTTGTACTGGAATAACAAGTTAATGCAGAAAGTCAAGAAAAGAGGGGAACAAATATACATATTGAGAAGGAAAAAGTTGTCTTCCTTTACACATGACTTGATTACCTATGTAGAAAATTTGAGAGAATCAACAAACAATTTCTGGACAAATAAGCAATTTTAGCAAGGTTGCAAAACATAAGCTTAATTTATAAAATTCAGTCACTTACCTGTATATGAGACATGAACAAATAGAGTTTGAAGTTGTTCGATGCTGGATGCAGGATGATTGGGGCTGGTGTATGGGGATGATCCGGAGGGATGATGGGGGGTGGGAGGTGGGAGGGGGGTTCATGTTTG
>SJYX01012962.1:242862-259701 GCA_006410675.1 Oreotragus oreotragus
GGGAGGGGGGTTCATGTTTGGGAGTTCGTGTACACCTGTGGCAGATTCATGTTAATGTATGCCAAAACCAATAGAGTACTGTAAAGTACAATAAATAAATAAATATATATATATATATATATACACCATTTGTATCACTCCTTTCTCAAATGAAATACATAAAAATCTAACAAAATGGATATAAGATACATTTGAGGAAAACCACAAAACTATTGAAATAAATGAAAAGAATTAAATAAATGGAGAGATAGTCTATGCTTATGAACACAAATACTCAATAGTGTTAGGATGTCAGTTCTGAGTTTGGTCTAGAGCTTCAATGCATCTCTATCAAAATACCTTCAAGCTATTTTGTGAATACTGATAAATTGGTTTAAAGTTTATATGGAGAAGAAAGAACCTGAATAGAGAAAGAAAAACAAAAATTTTAAATTCTTTTAAAATTTTACTTTACATTGTTTTGTGGTATTTTAGAGATCGAGAGGACTTTTCTCACTTTTCCTTTTTTCATCCTCAGTTTTCAGCAAGTCTAACACACTTTGCACCACAAAGCAGTTCTCTTGTATTCTAAGCTAGTAGATAATGGTTTCTTATTATTAATGAAGTCTCATGGTGAGACAGGAGTAGTTTCTTGGTTTTATTTTTCCAGCCTTAGGCAGGCTCATTATCCAACAAAGTGAAACAGCTTATGTGCCTTATCATTTAAGGGGGTCTCAACACGTTCTGGAATTTAATTGTTTGCCTTCCAATATCAGTTCTCTTAAAGTTTCAAGGACACATGATTCTACAGATTTACTGGTTTCCCTCACTGTTTGGGGAGCAGGCGATGTTTGAAGAATTTTTCTTCTGGATTCTTTCACCTTCAATAGGATGAGATTCTCATTGTTAACTAAGAATGCTTAATAACTGATAAATTCAAAGTATGCATCACTAAATCATGGATGCATGTTGGCAAATTCAAATACTTATGTGGCAAAATAGTAAATGTATACTGATTTTCATTTTATGACAATATATACTCTGTCTTGCTGGACTCTGAGGCTGAGATAATAAAGAAGGCATTAGCCAGGCTAAGGCAATGGCACCCACTCCAGTACCCTTGCCTGGAAAATCCCATGGGCGAAGGAGCCTGGTGGGCTGTAGTCCATGGGGTCGCTAAGAGTCGGACACGACTGAACGATGTCACTTTGACTTTTCACTTTCATGCACTGGAGAAGGAAATGGCAACCCACTCCAGTGTTCTTGTCTGGAGAATCCCAGGGATGGGGGAGCCNCAATGGCACCCACTCCAGTACCCTTGCCTGGAAAATCCCATGGGCGAAGGAGCCTGGTGGGCTGTAGTCCATGGGGTCGCTAAGAGTCGGACACGACTGAACGATGTCACTTTGACTTTTCACTTTCATGCACTGGAGAAGGAAATGGCAACCCACTCCAGTGTTCTTGTCTGGAGAATCCCAGGGATGGGGGAGCCTGGTGGGCTGCCTTCTCTGGGGTTGCACAGAGTCAGACACAACTGAAGCGACTTAGCAGCAGCGCAGCAAAGAGTAGATTATCAGTTCCCCCTCAGTTGTTGCATTTCCTGAGAAAGCTTTTTACATAAAAGGTTAACTGAAGCAATCAAGTAATCTATATTAATTTTTCAGGTCATTTTGCCAGGAACACTGGCCATACAGTATACCTGAAATGTCTATTATTGGAAATCAAAACTTTTTTCCAGTATTTATTTAAATTATATATGTTGCTCTGCAATTCTTTGTTGAGTTGTGTTTCAAAGTAGAAATGCAAGATGGTAGTATAAGCCTTGACAGGTTGTTTTGGGGTTTTTTGGTTTGGGTAATGCAAGTGTCTGACATGCTTTGATTGCTAAGGCATCCACTTCAAAGAGGCATCTACTTCAAGGATGGCTATCTCAAATAAACACATTGCCAATCACATGACTAGATAAAATGTTAGGATGCAATAGCTTAAAGGCTGTCTGGTAGGAAAAGACATTTATAAAGCATTTAAAGAGTTTAAAGAAGGGAAAAGAATTCAAAGGGGTCACAGATTATATGTCAAGATTGACAATCCATTTTAGTTTGTAGATGTACTGAAGGATGATACCTGAGCTATGTCTTGAAAGATAAGTAAGATTTCATAAAGTATAAGGTGGGATCAGCTTGGAAAAAAAAGTTTGTATAGGGCTTTACAGGGCAGGGAATCCGTATAAAAGACATGACAACTTACATGGATTCATTTAAATACCTTTAAAAAGAATTATAAAATGTATATATTCATATTCACTGAAGTGTTTCTTTATGTAAATATTTTCTCTCCAGTGACACTGTAACAGAAAAACCCTAGTATAAACTGTCTTGTACACTATGGTCCAATAGTTCTGATTCTTCAAACTAGTGGATCAAACATCTATTATCTTTTTGATGTATGCTTATATGGTGATTGCTAAGACAATCTTTCAGTAAAATTAGGTATTTTGTTTTACTGCCTTGACCTACTCATTCACTAAATTGAAATGAAGCCAACCTGGGAACCTGAAATAAAATAAATTCAAGTTGCTTTCATTTTGTTTACTTGTTTCATTAACAGAGAAATGTATAAAGTGAAAATAAGAGACAAATAAGCAAATAACTGCAGACACGGAATATACAATCATTGCTTAAATCTTACAAGAGAGGAATTTGAATTTACATTGAAAAATTAGCTTCTGGAAAGTTTTTACTTACAGATTTCCTGTACGGTATTACCTACATAACTCTAAGAAGAGTCAACCCGTAGGAAAAGTAGGAAAAGACAATCGGGTGAATCAGGTCAGTTTGACAAATCCCTGGCTTTCCTTTCTTCCTCACCAGAGCAGGGAATACATAAGGCTGCAAAAAAAAAAAAAAACAAAAACCATAAATCACTAGGTGTGTGTTTTCCCAAAGTATACCCAGTATCCAAACCCTGCATATTCTAAAAGAGAGAAAGTGAGAAAAGTTCCAAAATTGTTGAAGAAATGAATGATGCAGGATCCTATGGGGCAGTCCTAGGTACAAATTCTTTCCATGTCTAAAAAAAAAAAAAAACAAAAACCATAAATCACTAGGTGTGTGTTTTCCCAAAGTATACCCAGTATCCAAACCCTGCATATTCTAAAAGAGAGAAAGTGAGAAAAGTTCCAAAATTGTTGAAGAAATGAATGATGCAGGATCCTATGGGGCAGTCCTAGGTACAAATTCTTTCCATGTCCCCCATTTCTTGTGTAGGAAAAAGGCTTCCCCCTCTTTGAACTTTCCTGATTTCCAAAGGGTAGATTCAAGGAGCTGCTTATGAGGGAAGAGAAAGAATACAGAAACAAAGGAGGAGCCGTTAACAAACAAACAGTAGTGCAGTGACTGGCAGGGTCTGGTACTTCCTCTCTCTCTCTCTCTCTACATATATATACACACACACCCGTATCTTAGAAGTCTTCTGTGGGAAATGAGGCCCCCATCCAGGTTCTTGTTGTTCAGTTGCTAAGTTGTGTCTGACTCTTTCCAACTCTGTGGGCTTTTCCTGTTGGCTCAGATGGTAAAGAATCCACTTGCAATGTGGGAGACTTGGGTTTGATCCCTGGATTGGGAAGATACCCTGGAGGAGGAAATGGCAACTCCACTCCAGTATTCTTATCTGGAGAATCCTCGTGAACAAAGGAGCCTGGCGGGCTACAGTCCATGGGGTCACAAAGAGTCAGACATGACTGAATGACTAAGCACAAACAAGCATGTTTTGCAACTCCATGAACTGCAGCCTATCTGGCTCCTCCGTCCTCCACTGTCTCCCAGAGTTTGTTCAAATTCATGTCCATTGAGTCAGTGGTGCTGTCTAACGGTGTTATTCTCTGCCACCCCATTCTCCTTTTGCCTTTGATCTTTCCCTGTATCAGGGTCTTTTCCAATGAGTCACCTCAAGGGTATATATAGAATTATTGGCAAATATTAGACTTAAGCTATATGCAAAAAGTAGTGTTTGTTCTTACATCAACTGAAAAATATGTATTAATTGCTGCTGCTGCTAAGTCGCTTCAGTTGTGTCCGGCTCTGTGAGACCCCATAGACAGCAGCCCACCAGGCTCCCCCATCCCTGGGATTCTCCAGGCAAGAACACTGGAGTGGGTTGCCATTTCCTTCCCCAATGCATGAAAAGTGAAAAATGAAAGTGAAGTCACTCAGTTGTGTCCACTCTTAGCAACCCCATGGGCTGCAGCCTATCAGGCCCCTCCATCCATGGGATTTTCCAGGCAAGAGTCCTAGAGTGGGGTGCCATTGCCTTCTCCGACCTGAAGACATACACATACATATATAATTATTTCATGATTCAAGATCATTATATCAGAATTATATTTATAAATTATAGTCAGTTTGTTCTATTACTATAAGAATATTAACACATAAATTGTACTGCAATAATATTATTTGCTGATTCTGAGACTCAGATGTATTAATTTCTTAAAACATTTGCAAACACTTTAATAAAACAACAGGTTGAGAAAATGAGCTGTAATTAAACTTCAGGAAGTGTAACAGTTACTGAGATTTTTAACAGGTAGTCTCCTAATGTCCCTGAAAATTGAATAATGATGAAAATAAAGCTAACAATATAATTAGTAAAAGGAATTTTCATACCTATATTAAAACATAACTGTTTAAAATACAACATAAAATGATGTTCCTTTCAGACCTCACAGCTTTAGGTTAAACATTGGAAACATTTAGTGCAGGATAACAGTTTTCTGATTCCCCTTGTGGACAGGGATTTTTGCTTGCCATTCTAGTAAAGAAAGTTGCCCACTATGCTCTTCTACAAGGATCAAGCTGTTAGTCACTATGCTGCTGCTAAGTCACTTCAGTCGTGTCCGACTCNATGATTTAATCACAGTGGTTATTTCAGTACATTCTTTAATGGATAAATAAATGGTTCCATGCAAAAGTCTTCCACAATAAATTGCATCTATATAGTTTTAATACTTAGGCTCATACAAAAAATTGTCTGTGATTTGACATAGACAGCTGTTTTTTTAAGCAGCACTTGAACTGTCTCTTATACACATCTAGATGTGTATAAGAGACAGTCCCCGTCCCTGGGATTCTCCAGGCAAGAATACTGGAGTGGGTTGCCATTTCCTTCTCCAATGCATGAAAGAGAAAAGTGAAAGTGAAGTCGCTCAGTCTGTCCGACTGTTAGCGACCCCATGGACTGCAGCCCACCAGGCTACTCCATCCATTGGATTTTCCAGGCAAGAGTACTGGGGTGGGGTGCCACTGCCTTATAGCCAGCCTCCTTTACCTGTGGTATGCCCTGAGGGGAATTCAGGATGGAGACAAACAGGAAGCATTCCATATTTAGGATACTGGCCCTAATAGTTAAGCTGCATATCTAAAAAGTAATTTCAATGAGTCTAGACTCTTGTATCTACATCTACATAGAAAAGCACTAAAATTATTAACTTGAGAGGTCTGTTCTTTTTGGTTAGCACGAATCTTTTGCTTTTTTCCCCCACAAAAAACTCCTGGCTCCTCCCTTAACTCTAAGGAACTGCTCCAAAGAGGTATCTAAAAGGTGTTATGAACTGACTTAGGAAACTGGCAGATTAGACAATGTAGTCATTGCATATTTGTGGTAATGTGGCTGCTCACAAAGCCATATTGCCTAACGCTATCACCAAGACCTCTGATCATATCACTGAGGGGGAGTTATGATTTCATTAATATTATACTTGGTTTGAAGGACTGACCTCCAAAGGAGGATTTTAATGCTGCAAAATAGTTTTGATGTATAATTCTCTTTTCCCATAATTTGGCTAATGATATCTAAGTTATTTGGCAAAATTAAAAAGAATATTCTGTTACTCAATCCTAATTGTGAAATATTTTATGATGAGTAAATGTATCAAAATGGGTTAAAATTAAAGTTTCACTCCTGTCATCTCATAACAAGGTCACTTTTTCACTGCTCACACCATTGTTTTCTATTGTGTTCAACTCACTCAGCAACTGAAAAATCTACTCTGAAGAATTTTTTTGTCAGTTATGGAGATGGAAAATACATTGGTGGGGGCCTGTATTTGTGTGGTGGCCATGGGAAAGGAAGATACAACTGGAAAGTGTCCCCTCTGTGCAGCCTGAACCTCATTTTACAGGTAATGAATTTTGCAAGTAAATGCAAACCAAATAGCAAATTATTGGTATTTAGTTTATAAATCAAATATCAGTAATTCTGGTTAAAAAGAATCTGTTGTTCCATTGTTAAAAAGTATCATATCTGTTAAAGTACAACATACAGACATATGTAATTATGTATGTACACATACATTTACTTTTTTCAGCTGTGATATGGCATTAGTTCTACCAAGGAGATCAGAGCTTTTATGTAAGATGCTTTATTGCTAAAGCCAGTGGTTTCTCAAACCTGACTTCTGCTCACATATCAACCCTGGGAAAAAATATCATCGGTATTATCCAAGAGTATTTAAGAACTTATTCTCTGAATTCATAGATTTCCTAGAATACTTTTGAATTCTCAATATAATATTGTATTTATAAAACCCTTAGAAGGTGGCATGGGCTTCCCTGGTGGCTCAGCTGGTACAGAATCTTCCTGTAATGCACGAGACCTGGGTTCAATCCCTGGTTTGGGAAGATCCCCTGTAAAAGAAAATGGCAACCCACTCCAGTATACTTGCCTGGAAAATCCCATTAACAGAGGAGCCTGGCAGCATACCGGAGCAGCCCAGGGGGTCACAAAGAGTCAGGCATGACTGAGCGACTTCGTTTAGAAGGTCGCATGAGGTCAGATTTAATGGTTTGCTCTATTATATGGGAGGAAACTAAATGAGTACAATTTGGACACATTGGCTTCTAAGTTTAATTTTCTCTCTTAAAATTCCGTGAGATCTGTGCTCATTACTCAACATTCTCATTGCTCTAAAGAAGCTGTCATTTCAAGAGGAAACCTGTTATACAAAGATGTCCTAACATTTCCACAGAATTTGTCTCTGCACCTGAAGCAATATATCACATTTCTTGATTAGTGTACACCAGAATAATAACCTGGGATGGTCTCTTGCAGCTTGCATTAATATTATCTGGCCTACATACCTAGAGGTTACTGATCTATTGACTAGCAGTTAATAGCGAGCTGTAGAATGCTTATTTAATTTCTCAATTTAAATGCCTGGATAATGCTGAGGGCACTGCAGATATATAAACAACATATTCGTGGCCTTAAGAGGTGTGATTATTGCTTAGGATGAGCAATTATTCAAGATATCCTCAGGGGATGTGAGATGTGACAGATGACACACTGACACTATTTAGACAGAGTCTGCCAGATGGTCAGAACCTGCAGTGGTGGAATGAGGACAGTATGAAGGGACCTGGGGCAAAACAGTTTTTCTTTAGCAATCTGGTAGCAGCAACATTTGGAATATGAGAGACCAGGTCCCAAGGTATAGGAAAAGAACACTGCTAAAGTACATGAGTTAAATATGAACTGAAATTAGACTAATTTCACAATTCAGACACTTTCTGATTAAATCATCATCTATGGCCTGAGAGGATGTCTGTTTTTACTTCATCCTGATATATTAACAGCAATCAAGTTACAGTTAAATTTTACTTTAAAAAGTGAATAGTTTCTCTATGGCCACAGGCCAAAAAAAAAAAAAAAAGAGAGAGAGAGAGAGAGTGAGATGGCTATTGCTCNAATTTCACAATTCAGACACTTTCTGATTAAATCATCATCTATGGCCTGAGAGGATGTCTGTTTTTACTTCATCCTGATATATTAACAGCAATCAAGTTACAGTTAAATTTTACTTTAAAAAGTGAATAGTTTCTCTATGGCCACAGGCCAAAAAAAAAAAAAAAGAGAGAGAGAGAGAGTGAGATGGCTATTGCTCTAGCCACAGTTTCAGCAGTTCTTTAAGGTGTCCTGTTATGAAAATATTTTGCTCTCTTCACCATCTCCGTATGCTGTTTGCAGCTTATAGTGCTCAGGACCATTAGTTTTTGGTCCAACCAGAACCATTGGTGGATGAGTATACAGGGAAGGTAAACTACTAATGAGTGTTTGGAGGATAGGAAAGCAAGATTCCCTGCTGGGCTCATTTTTAGTATTTTATTGGAGAAGCACAACATAATGGTGGGAAAACAGTTATTCAAGGGAACCATCAAAAGTTTCCTATCCCAGAAAGATTATGCATCTCTGTTGAAACATAATATTTCTGACATGTTTTAATAGTCAAAAATGTTAATTTGCTAGATTATAGGAAAGAGAAGCTGTCACTGTAATTATGCATCACTATTCTTAAAATTTTTAATTAAATATTTTAACATAATTCAAATATAATGAAATCCTCTCATGCCAATGCCATGATTACTACAGATTCATAGTAGTCTTGGAATAGGTAAGTGTCTGACCACCTTTAAATTATTTTTCAAATTGTGTTTCACTGTTCTAAGTAAATGACATTTCCAATAAATTTTAAAGTTTGCCTGTCAAGTTTATAAAATTTCTTACTGGAGTTCTGATTAGGGTTGAAATGAAGATACAAAGTCTCCCAGTCTATATAGTTGGCTCAATGATCTGTTCAAATTTTAACTTTTAAAGCAATATTATTATTTATAGTTTGTTTTGTCAAATTCCTTAATATTTTGATACTACTATAAATGCTATCTTTAGTTTAATTCTATATTGAAATATTTTGTCCCATGGTGTCTAAAGTGTTACATAAATCTATTATTCTTGTATTTTGAATCTTGACATGATTGCTTTATTTTATCATATATTTAGATTTCTTTCCATTTTTATTTTAATAAAGATTATTATCATGGTTTGGAGACAGTTTTAGAGTGAGGCATGTTTGTCCTGTTTCAAAACTTAGAGTGAAAATGTTCAGTCCTTCAACATTTAATACTTACTAATTCTGGGTTTTTCCATAAGTGACTTACTAAATTGAGAAGCAGTGGTTCCACTCCAGATACTGGAGTAATAGGACATGGAACATACCTCCTCCCACAAATCATAAAAAAATACACCTACAAATGGGACAGCTCTCACAGAACAACTACAGAACACCAGGAGAAGACATCAAACATGTGAAAGGACAGGAGAGATCACCATAACTAGGTAGGAAGACAGGAAAGCAAACAAGAGGAAGCCAGACTGGATGTGCACCCCTGGGGGGAGCTTAAAAAAAGTGGGAAAGTTCCCACACTCTGAGAATCTCCCTCACTGGCAAGGAGATCAGCTGAGACAGAAAAGAAGCTTCAGAGGCTCAGAGAAGGCAGCACACCATCTGTGTCAGGCAGAACAGACAGCGACCTACACAGATGCACACGCCACTGCCCTGCATACTCCAGCTGCCTCCTGGGGAGGGCTCCCGTGCCAACTGCCACCTCAGCAGGCCCTAGGAGTAGGCATCACTGGGCTGCCCACTCACAGAGATGGGGCTGAAACCACAGCTGAGACCCAGGGGCTGTGTGAATTCAAAGGAAGCAGGGCTGAAATCGCTCAATGTGGCTACATGAGCCATGGATTTACTTACACCTCTGCATCTGGCTTTGTCAATTCAGTACTTATGGGACATCTAAATGGACAAACGATGCTCCTCCTGCAGCTTGAATACATCTGACCTTAGCAACTATGGGCTTTGTGGGTGCATGCCCATGGAAATTAGCCCAGGCCAGGGTCTGACCTCCATAGCTCCCAGAATGGGTCCAAGTTCATAAATACTGCAGTCCTGGGACCTGATTTCGTGGATTTGCACTGGTAGCCTTGTGAAAACAAGCCCTGAGAGGCACCAGGGCCAACTGCCAGCATTCCCATGATTGAGATGGTGCTGAGGGCTGTGGCAACAAAAAATATCCCTTGTGAGTTTGCAAAATGCGTGAAAGGTAACACAACAGAGCACACTCACTGGTGAAATCTCTGGTGAAGAAACATTCATTTGCTCCTCACCCAGTGAGAGTGCTTCCATTCCCACCTACTTTGCACCACAGCTCAGAAATGCAGCTTAGACAGATCTGGGGGCCTATGCTCCAAAAACTAGGGAGCAAACCCTGTCCCTGAGATGACAGTGACAACCACAGAGCTCAGAGGAAGGCACACTCAACATTCAGTGCAAGATCTGGTCACCACAACACCAAGGGGATAACAACCAGCTTAAACTAAGGAAAGAGGTGGCAGGCATTCATATTAAAACAACTCTTGCACCAAAAAATATTAAACTCACACAGGTTACAGAGTGAAATTTGCACACAGAAATAGCCCTCCAAAACCACTCTAGATAATTGTCTCTCCTAAACTAATAGAAAAAGAGAATATAATGAAGAATTAGAGGAGCCACTCTCAATTAAAACATCAAGATAATTCCCCTAAAGTAATAAACAATGAAAGAGATCTCTTCAGTCTAATAGACACTGAGTTCAAAAAGGAGATAATGGAAATACTAAAAGAATTATCTTGGCTCCAAAATCACTGTGAATGGTTACTGCAGCCATGGAATTCAAAGATGCTTGCTCCTTGGAAGAAAAGCTATGACAAACCTAGACAGCATATTTAAAATCAGAGACACCACTTTGCTGATTAAGGTCCATATAGTCAAAGCTGTGGTTTTTCCAGTGGTATGTATAGATGTGATAATTGGACCACAAAGAAGGCTGAGGGCCAAAGAATTGATGCTTTTGAACTGTGGTACTGGAGAAGACTCTGGAGAGTCCCTTGTACAGCAAGGAGATCAAACCAGTCAATCCTAAAGGAAACTGACAGGAATACAATAATAATAGGATACTTTAACACTCCACTCATGTCAATGGACAGATCTTCAAGACAGAAAATCAATAAGGCAACAGAGATCCTAAATGATACAATAGAAGATTTAGACTTAGTTGATATTTTCAAGACATTATATCCAAAAAAATTAGAATACATGTCAAGTGTACATGGAATATTATCTGAGATTAACAACATACTAGAGCACAAAATCCAGCCTCTACAAATTTAAGAGTATAGAAATTATTTCAAGTATCTTTTCTGACCACTATGGTGTGAAACTAGAAATCAACCATGGGGTGGGGGGATGAGGAAAAAAAAAAAATTGCATGTAGATTAAATAACAGGATAGTAAAAAAGAAATAAAAAAGGTTAATGATTATATAAAACAGAAATAAAAATGCCTTATTGCAAGTGACAATGAAAACACAACAATACAAAAATCTATGGGATGTAACAAAAGCATTTCTAAGAAGAAAGCTTTAGTAACACATGTCTTCTTTAAGAAGCAAGAAAAATCTCAGTCTAACCTACCACCTAAAATAATTAGAAAAATAAGAGCAAAAAAAAAAAAAACTATAGACATATCAATGAGGAAATAAATAAGAGATAAAAAAATAGGAAAAAAAAAACAGTAAAAGCAAGAAGTGATTCTTTGAAAGGGTAAACAAAATTGACAAACCTCTGTTCAGGATCACCAAAAAGAGAGAAGTACCAAATAAATAAAGTAAAAAATTTAGAGAGAAAAGTCACAACTAGTATTACAGAAATACCAAAAATTATAAAAGTATATATGAACAATTATATGCCAACAAATTTGACAAGGTAGAAGAAATGGACGATGTTTGAGAAACAAAGAGCCCACCAAACTGAATCAAGAATATATGACTTGAACAGACAGATCATAAAAGTCTAGGGTCAGATGGCTTCACAGGCAAAGTCTAGGGTCAGATGGCTTCACAGGCAAATTCTACAACATACATACAAAGAACTTACTCTGGTCCTTTTCAAACTCTTCCAAAAGATTAAAGAGGAAGAAATACTCCCAAAGACATTGTATAAAGCCCCCATTACCCTGATACCAAAATCAGACAAAGATACTACCAAAAAATAAACTTAGAGGCCAATATGTTTGATAAATATACATGCAAATATTCAAGAAAATATTGGTAAACCAAATCTAATAACATAATAAATATCATATACCATGACCAAGTTGGATTTATTCCTGGTCACAAGGATTGATCAACATATGAATATCAAACAATGTGATACTCCATATCAACAGAAGACAGAAGCACATGATCACCTATATAGATGAGAGAAAGTAAAAAGTATTTCATAAAATTCGCCATGAATTCATGATAAAAATCCTTAAGAAAGTGGGTATAGAAGGAACATATCTCAACATAATAAAAGCTATCTATGGCAAATCTATAGCTAATATAATACTCAATGCTGAAAAGTTGAAAGCCTTCCTGCTAAAATCTGGAACAAGATAAGGATGTCCACTCCACTACTTCTTTTTTGACATAGTATTAGAAGTCCTAGCCATATCAATCAGATAAAAGAAATAAAAGATATTCAGATTGGTAGGGTAAGGTTAAAATTGTCATTATATACAGATGACATGATACTCTAGACAGAAAACCCTAAAGACTCCACATATAAACTACTAGAACTGATAAATAAATTCAGCAAGGTAGTAGATATAACACTAACATATAGAAATAAATTGCATTTCTTTATACTAACAATGAAATATCAAAATGGAATGTAAAATCATACAAAAATACTTAGAAATAAACCTCATCAAGGGGGTGAAAAGCTTATATGCTTAGAAATACCTAATATTAATAAAGGAAACTGGATATAACTCAAATGAAAAGATAGCACAAGCTCTTGGATTGGAAGAATTAATATTGTTAAAACTGTCAATGTACCCAAAACAATCTATAGTTTTAATGTAATACCTATCAAAATGCTTATGGAAATTTTCACAGAACTAGAAAACTCAATCTTAAATTTATATAGAATCAAAAAGACACAGAATTGTCAAAACAATACTGAGAAAAAGAACAAAGCGGGAGACATAATGCTCCCAGATTTCAGACAATACTACAGAGCTACAGTAATCAAAACAGATTGTTACTGGCACAAAAACAGACACACATCAACAGAACGGAGTACAGAGTTCAGAAGTACACCCAACAGCTGTGAACAATTAATCTTTGACAGAGGAGGCCAGAATATACCATGGTGAAAAGATAGTCTCTTCAGCAAATGCTATTGGGAATGTTGGACAGCAGCATGTAAATCAATGAAGCTAGAACACACACTCTTACATCATACACAAAAATTCACTCAAAATGGCTTAAAGATTCTAACTATAGGACATGACATCATAAATCTCTTAGACGAGATCATAGGCAAACCTCCTCTGATGTAAATTGTATCAGTGTTTTCTTTGGTCAGTCTTCTAAAGCAATAGAAATAAAAGCAAAAATAAACAAATGTGACTTAAACTTATAACTTTTGCACAGCAAAGAAAACTACAAACAAAATGAAAGGAACCTGTGGACTGGGAGAAAATATTTGCAAATGATGTGATCAACTAGGACTTAATCCAAAGTATGTATACAAACAATTCCTACAATTCAAATATATAAAAGCAAACAAGCTAATCAAAAAAATGGGCAGAAGACTTACAGACATTTCTCCAAAGAATATATCATATGGATAATAAATGCATGAAAAAATTCTCAACATTGCTTATTATTAGAGAAATGTAAATCAAAACTATGATGAAGTAAAACTTCACATAAGTCAGAATGGCCATCATCATAAAAAAAAATTCTACAAACAATAAATGCTAGAGAGGATGTGGAGAAAAGGGAACCCTCTTACACTGTTGGTGAGCTTGTAAATTGACTGATACAGGCACTATGGAGAAAAGTATAGAGATTTCTTGAAAAACTAGGAATAAAACTACCATGTGACCTAGCAATCTCACTGCTGTGCGTGTATCCTGAGAAAACCATAACTGAAAAAGACACATGTACCCCAATGTTCATTCCAACACTATTTATAATAGCCAGAACATGGAGGCAAGCTAGATGCCCATTGACAGATGAATGAATAAAGTTGTGGTACGTATATACAATGGAATATTAATTACTCAGCCATAAAAAGGAACACATTTGAGTCAGTTCTAGTGATGTAGATGAATCTAGAGCTTGCCATACAGAATAAGTCAAAAAGAGAAAAACAAATATCGTATATTAAGGCATATATATATGGAATCTAGAAAAACGGTACTGATGAACCTATTTGCAAGGCAGGAATACAGACTCAGACATAGAGAGCAGACTCGTGGATACAGTGGGAGAAGAAGGAGAGGGCGGGACGAATTGAGAGAGTAGCATTGAAACATATACATTACTATGTGTAAAATATATAACTAATGGGAAGATGCTATATAACATAGGGAGCTCTGCCTGGTGTTCTGTGACAATCTAGAGGGAAGGGACATTTGTACTCCTATGGCTGATTCATGTTTGATGTATGGAAGAAACAAACATAACATTGTAAAGCAACTATCATCCAATTAAAATAAATTTTTTAAATGGGCAGAAGACCTAAATGGGCATTTCTCCAAAGAAGACACGCAGATGACCAAAAAGCACATGAAAATATGTTCATCATCACTAGTTAATATAGAAATGCAAATCAAAACTACCACAGCAGCTAGAATAGCCATTTTTAAAAGGTCTATAAATAACAAATGGTGGAGATGGTGTGGAGAAAAGGGAAAGCTTGTAGAATGTTATTGGGTACGTAAATTGGGGTAGCCACTACTGGAAACAGTATAGAGGTTCCTCAAAAAGTAAAAATAAAGTGCCATATGATCCCGCAATCCTACTCCTGGGCATATGCCCAGACAAAACTACATTTTGAAAAGATACATGTATCCCTTACATTCATAGCAGCACTATTTACAATAGCCAAGACATGAAAGCAAGCTAAATGTCTATCAACAAATGACTGGATAAAGATTATATGGTATATACTTACAATCTTCAGCCATTAAAAAGAATGAAATAATTGCTATTTGCAGTAATATGGATGGAGATATAATAATATAGTAATAGCATATATAGTAATATAATAATATATATAATCTTTATAATAATAATATAGAGATTATATTTAGCAAAGTAAGCCAGAAAGAGAAAGACAAATGCCATCTTATCAAATATAAGTGGAAACTAAAATCTGACACAAATGAACATATCTAGAACACAAACACAGACTTATAAATACAGACAAGAGATCTGTGGTTGCCAAGATAGAGCTGGGGGATGGAAGGACTGGGAGTTTGTAATGAGCAGATGCAAACTATTGTACATAGGATGGATAAACAACAAGGTCCTATTGTATAGCACAGGAAACTATTGTTAATATACTGTGATAAACCATAATGGAAAAGTGTGTATGTGTACAACTGAGTCATTTTTCTACACAGCAGAAATGAAATACAACATTGTAAATCAGCTATATTTCAATATTTTGTTAAATGGCTATTATATTCCTAGTTGACTGATTTTTTAAAACCATGAATAGGTTTTTAGTATTGTGAATGCTTTCTTTGGACTTATTGAGATGATTTTGTGAGTTACTTTTATTCTGTTAATATAGTGAATCATATTGCTTCTCAAATATTGAAAGAATATTGCATTCCTGTGCACAAATCCAGCTTAATGATATATTGTCATATATACTGCTCTTTGGTGGAGGATCTTCAGACTTAAAATGTCTGAAGTTGTTTATAACATCTATATATTCTTGGACGTCAGAGATACACTGGTCTAAAAATTGAGTAAGTATTCTCTCATTTAGAATTAAATCTATGAAGTCATCTTTATATACCCTTTATAGAAAGTTTTATAAATAAAAATTAAATGCTTAAAATGTATGAGGTTAATCAAAAATTCTAATTTTTTTGAATCAGTTTTGGGACATTGTTTCCCTTTAGTTTTTGAAAATTTATTTTAGAAATTCATCCATTAAATATGTTATCTGTTGACTTGATGTTGCTCAGAGATCACCATTATTCTTTTAATGTCTGAATTATCTGTAGTGATTTTCTCTTATTTGTTCCTCCTAATTAGTAACTTGTGTTTGTGTGATTACCTATTGATCTAGTCAAGAATTTACCAGATTTATTTTCCTTTCCAAATAGCTACCATTTGCCTTTGTTTTCACTTAAAATATTTTCTCTTCTATTCCATTTATAAGTGCTTTTATTATTACCCACCATTTCTTTCCTTGCATTTACTATTGGCAAATTGCGCTTTTTAAAACTTACTTCGTGTAGAAACATCCATCATTGCTTTTAAACATTTATTTTTTTTACAATATGGGAATTATGTGGTAAAAATTTTCTTCTAAGCAATGGTTAATCTGGTCTCACAAATTCAGATGGGCTGTATTTTCATTACTCTACTTGAAATGCTTTATAATTTCTCGGGTATTTTATTTTTTGATACACTTGCTATATGTGTATTAATTCAAAAATTTATTGATATACTAGATATATTTATCATCATTGGTAGGCAATTTTTCTAAGAAATAATCAGAGCACATACTGTTATATTTCGATCTTTTAAATTTTTTGGATTGAATTACTGATTTGTTATTTGATTGACTTTTTATTTGGTCCAGCAGCTGGTCTTTCTTGGTAAATGCAGGCCTGCTGAAAAAAAAAATGTACTCTTTAACAGTTCTTTTGTTGCGGGGGAGGATGTAATTTTTGCTCTTTATTAAGAGGACAGTCCCTTTCTTTTTAAAAATTAGTTTATTATAATTGGAGGCTAGTTACTTTACAATATTGTGGTGGTTTTTGCCATACATTGATATGATTCATCCACCACTGATCATGTGTCCCCCTCATCGTGAAACACCTTCTCCCATCCCTCTCCATTTCATCCCTCTCTGTCGTCCCAGTGCACCGGCTTTGAGTGCCCTATTTCATGCATTGAATTTGGA
>SJYX01012962.1:260810-314966 GCA_006410675.1 Oreotragus oreotragus
TGACTGGTGTGAAGTGGTATCTCATTGTGGTCTTGATTTGCATTTCTCTGATAATGAGTGACGTTGAGCATCTTTTCATGTGTTTGTTAGCCATCCGTATGTCTTCTTTGGAGAAATGTCTATTTAGTTCTTTGGCCCATTTTTTGATTGGGTCGTTTATTTTTCTGGAATTGAGCTGTATAAGTTGCTTGTATATTTTTGAGATTAGTTGTTTGTCAGTTGCTTCATTTGCTATTATTTTCTTCCATTCTGAAGGCTGTCTTTTCATCCTTCTTACAGTTTCCTTCATTGTGCAAAAGCTTTTAAGTTTAATTAGGGCCCATTTGTTTATTTTTGCTTTTATTTCCATTACTCTGGGAGGTGGGTCAGAGAGGATATTGCTGTGATTTATGTCAGAGTGTTCCGTCTATGTTTTCCTCTAGGAGTTTATAGTTTCTGTTCTTACATTTAGATCTTTAATCCATTTTGAGTTTTTCTTTGTGTTTGGTGTTACAAACTGTTCTAGTTTTCATTCTTTTACAGGTGATTGACCAGTTTTCCCAGCACCACTTGTTAAAGAGATTGTCTTTTCTCCATTGTATATTTTTGCCTCCTTTGTCAAATATAAGGTGTCCATAGGTGCATGGATTTATCTCTGGGCTTTCTATTTTGTTTCATTTATCTACATTTTTGTCTTTGTGCCAGTATCATACTGTCTTGATGACTGTAGCTTTGTAGTACAGTCTTAGGCAGGTTGATTCCTCCAGTTCCATTCTTCTTTCTCAAGATTGCTATGGCTATTTGAGGTTTTTTGTATTTCCATACAAATTATGAAATTATTTTTTCTAGTTCTGTGAAAAATATTGGTAGCTTGATAGGAATTGCATTGAATCTATAGAGTGCTTTGTACAGTATACTCATTTTCACTATATTGATTCTTCCAATCCATGAACATGGCATATTTCTCCACCTATTTGTGTCCTTTTTGATTTCTTTCACCAGTGTTCTATAGTTTTCTATATATAGGCCTTTTGTTTCTTTAGGTAAATTTATTCCTAAATATTTTATTCTTTTCATTGTAATGGTGAATAGGATTGCTTCCTTAATTACTCTTTCAGTTTTCTCATCATTAGTGTATAGGAATGCAAAGGACTGCTGTTCATTAATTTTGTATCTTACAAGTTTACTATATTCATTGATTAGCTCTAATAATTTTGTCTAGAGAAGTGTAGACCCTGTTCTACGCTGGTGTCTTTAGGGTTTTCTACGTAGAGGATCATGTCATCAGCAAACAGTGAGAGTTTACTTCTTTTCCTATCTGGATTCCTTTTCTTTCTTTTTCTTCTCTGATTGCTGTGGATAAAACTTCCAAAACTATATTGAATAGTAGTGAGAGTGGGCACCCTTGCCTTGTTCTTGACTTTAAGGGAAATGCTTTCAATTTTTAATCATTGAGGATAATGTTTGCTGTGGGTTTATCATATATGGCTTTAATTATGTTGAGGTATATTCCTTCTATGTCTGCTTTCTGGAAAGTTTTTAACATAAATGGGTGTTAAATTTTGTCAAAGGCTTTCTCTGCGTTGAGTTAATCATATGGTTTTTATCTTTCATTGTTAATGTGGTGCATCACACTGATTCATTTGTAAATATTGAAGAATCCTTGCATCCCTGGGATAAAGCCCACATGGTCATGAGGTATGATCTTTTTAATATGTTGTTGGATGCTGGGGGTGAAAGTGGTCCCTTATTTAGGCTCACTTGTTCAGTTGTGTTGTGGGGAGGGAGGGACACTGCAAACAAATATCACTGGTGTGTATAGGGAGTGCTCACAGTGTATAGACCACACTGGGTTTGTCACAGCCCAAGGTTGTGTGTGCTTCCTAGGTCTACACTGCTCAGGCTCCAGGGTATTCTGCAAGGGCAGTGTCCAAAGCAGGCCCTGCATTCCGTGCACTTCCCAGGTCTAAGTGGCTCAGGTTCTCAGGTACTCCACAAGGGCACAGACTTGGCTGGGCGTGTGTTTTGTGCCATCCCCAGGTCCAAACAGCTCAGTCAACCAGGTGTTCGGTGAGCACACTGTCCCAGGTGGGCTGTGCATCTTAATCACCTCCCCAGTCCTGGTGGCTCGGTTTCCTGGGTGTGCCGCCACCATCTCAGGTGGGCCATGTGTCTCCTCTGAGGAGCTGATCTCAGGGTGTGACCCTTTTGGTGGATGTCTACCATCCGGGATCCCAGGAAGAGATGGTTAGCAATTGGGAGCCTGCTCACAGTTTGCTAGAAGATGCTGTCTCTGGAGCTGAGCTTGCAGCAGCCCCTTGCCTTCTGGCTCTGGCTGTCACACGCCTGCCTCTCTCTCGGTATTCGCTCAGTTTTTTGTTCTGTGAGTGGGCCAGTCTATGCATTAGAGCCTTTCATGGGAAAGCCCTCTTCTTTTTTTTTCTTTCTATGGTGATCCCACAGTTTGAGTTGCTATCTCACATTAGCTTCCCTCAGATTGTCCAGGGTATTTAGGCCCTGTCCTTATCCTAAGAATGAATTATGCACTGCATGCCTCCTTGTCCAGCCACTGCTCATTTTGGCAGACGCAAGCGCCTGGGCTACTTGTCTGCGGACAGTTGCGGTTAGGTGCATATTATGTGGGATTTTTTCCTCCCAGTTATGTTGCCCTCTGAGATTCCGAAAATCCCCACAGACCCGCCTGTGAGAGGCTTCCTAACTGTGTGGAAACTTCTCCTCCTTCACAGCTCCCTCCCCAGGACAGGTCTCCGTCCCCAACTCTTTTGTCTCTGTTTTTGTCTTTTATATTTGTCCTACCTCCTTTGAGGAGAATGGGTTGACTTTCTGGGTGCCTGGTATCCTCCACCAGCATTCAGAAATTGTTCTGTGGAAGTTGTTCAGCATTCAAATGATCTTTTGATGAACTTGTGGGGGAGAAATTGGTCTCCCATCCTATTTCTCCACCATCTTTGGATTGCCCTCCTCTTTTACAGTTCTTATAGTGTTCCATGAATGTCAGTTTGTCTAGCTTGGTTGATAGCTTTGCTCACATTGTCCATATTGTTATTGATATTCATTTATCAGTTTTTTCAGTTACTGTAAAAGGTATTTTTTAAAATTTCAATCATATTGACCTGTTTTATTTATTAATTCTGCCAATTTTTCTTTCAAAAATGTTGAAACACTTACCAGGCACATAAATATTTTGTATTTTTATGTTAAAACTGAGGAAACAAAAAAATGCACATGTTGTTCCATAAAACGTTGCCTTATAATGTGTGTAAAGCACTTCAGATTTATAAATCTATTTGCCCTAGTCAGATGTTTTGTGCATGCTCACTAAACTAATAAAACTTGGATCATACATATTTTGAAAATACTACAGTAAAAACATTTTCATATTCAACTTTTTGATTAATTAAGACTTTCTTGATAGTAGTAAACTGTTAATTAAAATATTTTAATGAAGAAAAATGGTTTATCCTTCTTGGGTTCTCAAAATTAATAGCAACAATTCTGCCTTGGAAAGTAACTTGTTGGGATTAATCAGTTCCAACTGTATCACTTTATGTGTGTATGACCTCATTTATTTGTACTTATATTCCTGATTTATAAATTTGGCTTGTGATAATTGAATGAGTTCATACATGTAAATAGATATATGTATATCTACATATATGTATATATATGTACACACACATATAATACATATTTTATATGGCAGCTACACATTAAGATCCCAAGTGTTATCTGATGGAATGATCAGTTACTTTATAAATGTAATGATTATTATGTCACACATTTATTTCAAGTCATATAGATACAGTTAAACAGATGTAGTGGTTTTTAAAGATGATATTAAGAAAAAACTTTCCATGCCAAACATGAATAATCTGATACATATTTATAAGAAAGTACATATTTGATAATAAGGATACTAATAAGGATAATATTTTCTATGATAAAAGATGCTTTTAAATTAGATCTAATTACTAAAAATAAAAAATATATCTAGTAATACTATGTACATAAAACAGCAGTAGGTGGAGATTTTTTAATATACTTTTATATTTTAGCAACAAAGTTCTCTTTGGAAACTATGGATATATAAGAATTTATAGGCTCTTAATCACTGATAGTATGTTTAAAAATAGTACGTTTGAAAATAGGGTCTAAATAATTTTATCTCCTTATTTATCCATGAATGCCAATACCACTAATGACAGTACTATCTCTACCTACATATATAAGTAGATCAATATATCCATACATCGATGTATATACAGAGATCAAGATATCAAGATTATCTATATGGATGAATAGAGAGATATTTATAGATCTCTATTTCTAGAGAGGGATAGCTATCTATTTACTGGGGTGGAGGACACAGTAAAAGAGACAATGCATTATAGTTCCTAAACTTTCTTTTCTCAGTATCTTGATCAGATGGGGAAAATAAATTGTTTTATCTACTCTGTAGAATAAACACTATTCATCTGGTTGCAGTGACCCAACTTACAATCCAAATGTCATGACAAATATAATCTCTCTTGAACTTTGTAGGAAATCTCATCTTTGTCAGTTAGAGCAAATAAAAGAAAATATAACCTTTAATATATTATTTGAGAGCACTATTTAATTCTGTTACTGGCAAATTATTTCCAGTAACAATTATAAATAAGTCAAAATAAATAAAATTAGCTCTTTAAAGCTTTGAGAGTCATTTCCTCCTCTACCCATTTTTTGTGATCATGGTAATAATCAAAAAAAGATAAAAGAAAAATATAAAAAAAGTTGAATTTGGAATATAATACAAAAACTTTTAAATCAAACTTTAAGAAAACTAATGTTCCCTTTATTTAAGCATATCCCATAAAGAAACTATGGAAAGAACTTTAAGAAAACAGAATTTTAAAATCTTAGCTGTGTAGAAGGTCATGTAAACTAAATTCAATATGCCAGTATTTGCGGAAAACTCAACATGGGATTGGGAAGGATCAGTTTTCATTCGGTCCTAAAGAAGGGCAATGCCAAAGAATGCTCAAACTACTGCTCAATTGCACTCATTTCACATGCTGTCAGAATAAAGCTCACAGTTCTCCAAGTGAGGCTTCAACAGTACATGAACCAAGGACTCCCATATGTTCAAAGAAGACTTAGAAAAGACAGAGGAACCAGAGATCAAATTTCCAACATACACTGGATTATAGAAAAAGCAAGAGAATTCCAGAAATACATCTTTTTCTGCATCATTGACAATGCTAAAGCCTCTGACTGTGTGGATCGCAAAAAATCTGTGGAAAATTCTTCAAGAGACAGGAATACCAGACCACTTGACCTGCCTCCTGAAAAATCTGTGTGCAGGTCAAGGAGCAACAGTTAGAACTGGACATGGAACAACAGACTGGTTCCGAATAGGAAAAGGAGTACATCAAGGCTGTTTATTGTCACCTGGCTTATTTGATGTGAAGTACAGAAAGCGAAGAAGAGCTAAAGAATTTCTTGATGAAGTTGAAAGAAGAGAGTGAAGAGACTGGCTGAAAACTCAGCTTTCAAAAAACTAAGATCACGGCATCTGGTCCCATCACTTCATGGCAAATAGATGGGGAAACAATGGAAACAGTGACAGATTTTATTTTCTTGGCCTCCAAAATCACTGCAGATGGTGATTGCAGCCATGAAGTTAAATGACTCTTGTGCCTTGGAAGAAAAGCTGCGACAATCCTAAACAACATATTAAAAAGCAGAGACATTACTTTACCAACAAAGGTCCTTATAGTCAAAGCTATGGCTTTTCCAGTAGTCATGTATGAATGTGAGAATTGGACCATAAAGAATACTGAGCACCAAAGAACTGAATCTTTTTGAAATGTGTTGTTGGTGAAGACTCTTGAGAGTCCCTTGGACTGTAAGAAGATCCAACCAGTCAATACTAAAGGAAACCAACTCTGAATATTCATTGGAAGAACTGAAGCTGAAACTCCAATACTTTGGCCACCTGATGCAAAGAGATAATTCATTAGAAAAGACCCTGATACTGGAAAAGACTGAAGGCAGGAAGAGAAGGGGATGACAGAGGATGACATGGTTGGATGGCATCAACAACTCAATGGACATGAGTTTGAGCAAGCTCTGAGAGATGGTCAAGGACAGGGAAGACTGGAGTGCTACAGTCCATGGGCTGCAAAGAATTGGACACAACAGAGCAACTGAACAACAACAGATTGAATTCAAGATTCATTTAAGTAGTACGACTGTAATAAGGCAAATATGCCTTATTTTAAAATCTGGTCTAAAAATATTCTTCCCATGTGATTTTAAGATTGACCACATTTTTCTGGACAACATAAGATTTACTGAATTATAACAATGTTAATACCATCCATGTCCCTAATTAGAATGCTTCAGTTTTGTTAATCCTTAAATATCAAAATCATGCTCATTACTCATTACCAGGACTAAGCTAATTACAAATGAGTGATATCAAGACGTCAAAAATCACTAGAACTCCTGAGCATAACTGTACATAAAACGGATCAAATATATTCATAATGGTCCTCTATGGCACAGTTGGGGGCTTCCCTGGTGGATCAGATGGTAAAGAATCCACCTGCAATGCAGGAGATACAGGTTCAACCCCTGGGTTGGGAAGATCCCTTGGAAAAGGGAAGAGCAACCCACTCCAGTATTCTTGCCTGCAGAATTCCAGGGACAAAGGAGCCTGGAGAACTACAGTCCATGTGTTTGCAAAGAGTCAAACATGACTGAGCAACTAACACAGCACAGTTAGGTCCATATATCTGGTTTTTTTTTTTTTTTCCCAATAGTATATTGCCAGTTTCAGACCCAAAGCCTAGGATCCTGGTCAAATAGTAAGCACTTAAGTATTAGTGCATATACTAATAACTGAATGTAGTAGGAAGTTTCACTTACACAAAAAAGGGAAAAAGTCAGAGGATCAGTGAATAGGACAGGTGAGAGATTACAGAGCACTGAGATGAAACAATTGACATTTCAGAGCCATTTTCCCCCTGCTCTTAAGTTTTCTGTGATTTGTTGGAAAAAGTAGATCCATTGCATCTAGAATAGAGACTGAAAGCAGTGAGTGACACCCTTATGCATCTGAGTGATGCCTAGGTCTACTTCAGTTTAGTTACACTAGTACTTCCCGATCCTGTGCTTATGAGAATCACCTACAGAGAAACAGAAATGAAAACACCAATACCAGTGCTTCATCTCTAAACAGTTTGGTCCCAAGAATGAGCATTTTTAGAAGTACCTCACCTCAGATACTTGGTTAGAAATAAAAATTACCCAGATAAAGGAATTGAGAATTTCTCTCCAGATTCATGAAGTAGTATGAAAAAGATTCAAACATGATACTTTGTGATGTAAGTATTATAGTATCTGGTGGTGGAGGAAAGTGGAGAGTTCCTAGAGATGAAACTGAGAAAGAAGAGCACAGAGGAATTTATATTAAATATTTAGAGGCTAGGCTTTTACTGTAGACAACAGAAAGGGATATAAGAATTTCCAGTAAAAGAATGGCAGAGTTCTTAGGTTGAAATTTCTCATAGACATTGTGACTGCATTTGGAGAGTCAGCACCTCATTTGAGATTTTTATACTACTGTAAATAAGAGACAATATAACCTGAATTAAGAATAAATATGAGGACAATGATAAAAGCATAAAACTATACATGCATGTGTATATATTTTATGTTAAATTAGTAAATTCAGTTTATTTGGAGAAGCTGGTTTCTAATTTGATTAATGAGCATATAATATCACAATTAATTGATGGTATTACTACTAAACTAATGCTAATTTACTGATGCCAAGTCTCAGAAGCTATAAATGTTCAAGTTTCAGGCTTTGTAAATCTGAAGTGTATGTGGCTAACCATTATCTTATTTACTTTAAAAAATTATCTTCTTTTGTCAGAGACAGTAAGGGGGAATAATATAGATGAGCACAGGAATGGCACATGTATTAGTTTTTTATTGCTGTACAGAAATTTAAACAGTGGCTTAAAACAATTCTATTAGCTTACAGCTAACCTGTGGAATAACAGGGATTTCAACTGAGCTGGTCCACACTTAAATGCTGTTGTTTTTCAATAGTAAATACTGCATGTCTACCTAATTCCTAGTCAGTTAAATCTACAAAAACAGAACTGTAGCTAGGAAGGGACTACATATCAACATTTAACTTAAGAGTAGACCCTGTCTGCACCTTGCTGATCTCTGCATTGTTCTAAGGTCAACATTAAGTAGTTCAGAAGTCTAGGTTTCAAGTGGCTGGATTGGGTCTTACATGCCTCCAAATTAAGGTTTATATATCTGGGCTCTTTACTGAAAGATCCGAGAAAATCTCTGAGTACAAGCTCATTCCTCCTGTTCTGTTTCTTGTGGCTGTAGATCTTAGGCCCCTGTTTCCTTGCTAGCAGCTGGGAGTTTCTCTCTGCTCAGATACTGCCTGCATTCCTTTCCGTGTTTCGTCCCCATAGTCAAAGAATGCAATATGTACCAAGCCCTTCTCATGTTTCAGATATATTTAAATTCTGCAGCAGCTGCTGCAGCTGCCTTCCTTTTCTGCTCCAAAGCAAAGCAAAGTCTCCGCTTTTATAGGCTCATGTGATCAGACCAGACCAACTCAGTTAATTTTTAATTTAAGGTTGACTTTAGAATTTATTTATATCTGTAAAATCCCTTCACAACAGTACCTTGGTTAACTGAATAACCAAGGGATAGAAATATTGGAAAGGGTAGGGATCATTTAGTGAATTATTTCTACAAGATATAATTATATATGCAGTGTATTAAAAAGCAGAGACATACCCTTGACAACAAAGGTCCATATAGGCAAAGCTATGGTTTTTCCAGCAGTCATGTATGGATTTGAGAGTTGTACCACAGAGAAGGCTGAGTGCCACAGAACTGATGCATTCTCATTGTGGTGCTGGAGAAGACTCTTGAGACCCCCTTGGACAGCAAAGCAATCAAACCAGTCAATCCTAAAGGAAATCAACCTTCAATATTCAATGGAAGGACTGATGCTGAAGCTGTAAAACTTGGACCACCCGATACTAGGAGCTTACTCATTGGAAAAGACTCAGCTGCTGGGCAAAACTGAGGGCAGGAGAAGGGGGTGACAGAAGATGAGATGGTTGGACAGCGTCATTGACTCAATGGACATGAATTTGGGCAAACTGCAGGAGATAGTAAAGGACAGAAGAGCTGCATTCCATGGCATCACAGAAAGTCAGACACGACTTAATAACTGAGCAACAACAATACAGAGAGATAAGATTCATCAGATTCTGGTAAGTGATATAAATTTTGGGAGTATATAAATTTGCACAAGGTGACTAGTCACAAGATCAAAGGAAAGAGAACTGTTCCAACCCAAGGAACACTAATTGTTGATATAAACAACAGGGTTAGGAAAAAGTCCAAATAAAGATAGCTGATCAGGGAGAACATGTTTATTCTCACCTTAGAAGGTAAGATGGAGACTGTTTTTTAAAAGTTAGATCAATATACTATGTCAAATACTGAAAAAAGAAATAAGAATTCACAAGCAAATGTTGAATTTGGTCATTAATTATTCCAGTGACAGCTGAGTAAAAGACATAATGAAATTCAAAAGCTGAACATCAGGAGGTCAAGAATATAGATTTCATAAAATCTGAAGTGGACTAACTTTTAAGAAACTTAAATAAGATGGGGAAGTATTAGAGCAGTATCTAGAAAGCATTTAGGACAAATGAAAAATTCTATTTTAAAGTTTTGATATAAAAGGGACTTGAATATATTTGTAGGGTGGATTATTAAAGCCAGAAAGAAAAAAATCAGGATATTAAGAATTACTGACAAAGTTCTTAGATTAAATAAGAGGAAAGACATTCAAGACCAATACTGAATCTAATTCCAAGTAAGGGTCTGATAATATATCTGATGTATCTCTCTTTCAAAATAAAAGGTTTATTAAGAAGTCTAAAGAATCTGCCCATCTGCCTATCTATCCAATCACTTATCCACTCACCTACTACCCTTTAGTCTATCCTTTAGTCATGCATGCATCAAGCTCTAGGAAACAGATTCCTGTATTGCATTAAATATTTTTTAAAAATATAGTGACTGGTACCAAATTATGAAAATTCTTCATGATTTATAATGGTAGATGATGGATATAATCTAAGTAAGATATTTAAGCAATTTTATGCAGACAGATTTTATAAAGTTAAAAACTATACTTTCCAAAAGCACTAGAAAGGGATTTGAAGGTGGTTATTTCTCACTAATGGTATAAAGGGTATAAGAGAAAAGTTATCATTCATATTTTTCTTTCATGTCATTCTTTTATTAAATATGTTTAGATTCATTGTTTCTATAAATTTGGAAAACAATCCACAAAGGGTAAAGTTGGAGAGAAAAGCATTAAATGATATGCATCCCACTGAGTTGTCTTAATTTTCTTTGAAATGTTATTTTTACTATTTTCTTACATTATAGTTAACAATGCCCAGGTGGTATAGTGGTAAAAAGAACCTGCCTGCCAAGGCAGGAGACATAAGAAATGGGGGTTTGATCTGGGGTTGGGAAGATCCCCTGGAGAAGGAAATGCAACCCACTCCAGTATTCTTGCCTGGAAAATCCCATGGATGTGGAGCCTGATGGGCTACAATCTATAGAGTTGCAAAGAGTTGGACATGGTAAATTTGAGTTACCTTGTTCTTGTTAGGTCATGGTTGCAAATATCCTTTTGTGGTATTAATGTTACTAGGCATAAAGTACCATGAGACATCCCAGTAAATATCTGGGTTTTCTTGTAACTCTATCTACTCTAAAGCAAATTAGTGCCAGCACAAATATTTTCTCACAATAAATAATGAGATTGTATTTTCTAATGATAATCAGAGTGAATAACTATCACACCTACTGCTATAAGTACTCAAATTATGACCAGAATGTAGAGGTAGTTATAAGATTAGAAGTAACCATATCCTGCTAGCAGCATCCATTCTTGATAACCATAATCTCTAGTTCAGTTCAGTTGCTCAGCCATGTCTGAATCTTTGCTACCCCATGGACTGCAACACCCTAGTCTTCCCTGTCCATTACCAACTCCTGGAGCTTGTCAAACTCATGCACATCAAGTCAGTGATGCCATCCAACCATCTCATCCTCTGTTGTCCCCTTCTCCTCCTGCCTTCAATCTTTCCCAGCATCAGGGTCTTTTCAAATGATTCAGTTCTTCATATCAGGTGGCCAAAGTATTGGAGTTTCAGCTTCAGTGTCAGTCCTTCCAACGAATATTCAGGACTGATTTCCTTTAGGATTGACTGGTTTGACCTCCCTGAAGTTCAAGTGACTCTCAGGAGTCTTTTCCAACAACACAGTTAAAAAGCAACAATTCTTTGGTTCTCAGCTTTCTTTATAGTCCAACTCTCACTTCCATACATGACTACTGGAAAAACCATAGCTTTGACTAGATGGATCTTTGTTGGCAAATAATGTCTCTGCTTTTTAATATGCTGTCTGCGGTGGTCATAACTTTTCTTCCAAAGAGCAAGCATCTTTTAATTTCATGGCTGCAGTCACCATCTGCAGTGATTTTGGAGCCCAGAAATTAAAGTCTGTCACTGTTTCCCTGTTTTTCCATCTATTTGCCATGAATTAATGGGACCGAATACCATGATCTTGGTTTTCTGAATGCTGAGTTTTAAGCCAACTTTTTCACTCTCCATTTTCACTTTCATCAAGAGGCTCTTTAGTGCTTTGCTTTCTGCCACAAGGGTGGTGTCATCTGTGTATCTGAAGGTAGTAATATTTCTCCCAGCAATCGTGATCCCGGCAATCTCTAGCAACTATAGTAACAAGGTTGGAAGCACAAATTTCACATGTTACTCAGAGGAGTGATGGTGCCATCAGCTACTACTTCAGACTTTACTTCCCTAGCTCATTTTTTAAAAAACTATTCCTGTCACAGAACTATGTGATGGCCAACAGCTAAAAGTTTATAACCCATCTTGAAGATAGTCGTCAAACCTTTCAGGGTGTCTTGATAATATCTTGGTTGTGTTTTAAGGTCATGTTCTATTTATCTGTCAGTTTCTAGACAAGGCAGTATACAACAGGACCAGAGTATCTCATGGACATGTGCCATTGTTCTATATCTCATGCACCCTTAGTCTGAGGTAATACTATGCAGAATGTCATGATATTAGTTGGAGGCTTTCCGAGTCCTCAGTTGGAAGTATTGTCTAAGGCTCTGGTGAGTCTCTGATGCTATCAGGGCCAATACACTGCAGTACAAGCCCCATATAATATTTGCTTCCATGTCTCATTCATTTCAAGTGTTAATTGTTCATCCATTGGGATGGCTGAAGACAGCAAATGATCTACCTCCACTGAAGAAGAGAGTCCATGTGCTTGTTTTCTTTAGTAGCCCATCCGACTCTAGTTAATGCTCTTCAGAACAATAACTTACTTATTCTCCCAGACCTTTCTCATACCTATCTCAAACATACTATTTCCATTTTACAATGGGTTAGTACTATTTTTAATCAATCTCATGACTTGGATCTGATTACACAGCCCCTGATGGCATATCTGGTTGTATAATAATTTTCAGCCATACTGCCAAGTCTTTGGTTTTCACTATGGCTTTGTAGCAGTCTTAAAGCTGCTTCACAGATAGTGAATAATCATAGATTGTAGATTATATAGTATCACTCCAGAACCCTAGGTAGCTAGAGCTGTCACTAAAACTCTATTAAGATTATGAAGGGACTCTATACCCTCTAAATATTTTACAGATAAAATGTTTTAATCTACCTTAGATACCTCCAACACCATGGGATCTAATGACAAATGATCAAACAGAAAGGGTCATGTATACTGAGACATTAACATGGTGCACATTCCTTTGTTCTGGCTCCATTTAAAACTGAGAAGTAAACAAATCACTTGCTGAATGAGTTCTAATATGTATTCCAAAATTTGCTATGAGCTTTCTTCAAAACTTAAAAAGACTACTAAGTGCTGTTTTTTGTAGATAATACAAAGCATAATGACTTTACCTTGAATGTTTCAGCATGCCCCAGATCAATAAACCTTTCCCCCAAATAATGCAAAATGATAGCCCTCTGAATCTTTGTAATATTATATCCCATCTTCTCACACACATGTCCTCACACGAGGATGCCCAGATTACTTGTCACTCCTGGCTTGCCAGATCTCACTCTTTCATATTGTCAGCAGAGATTATACATTATATACTGCGGGATGTGTATATATATATTATACACTGAAGGCCCACTTCATTATACACTATGGTGGTTTAGTTGCTAAGTTATGTCTGACTCTTGTGACCCCATGGACTGTAGCCTGCCAGGCTCCTCTGTCCAGGGGATTCTCCAGGAAAGAATACTAGAGTGTGTTGCCATTCCCTTCTCCAGGGGATCCTCCTGACCCAGGAATCAAACCTGAGTCTCCTGCATTGCAGGCAGATTATTTACCTACTGAGCTACGAGTAAAGCCTATTTGTACTATAGAGAGTGAATATGTCCATGGGGGAACTATCAGAGATAAGCTACTGTCCATGTGAGATGAATGTGAAATACTCCTGCTTCTTATACTCAAGAGGGATTGGAAGGAATGAATTTGCAGATCGATAACAATGTGCCATGGAGAAGGCAATGGCAACCCACTCCAGTACTGTTGTCTGGAAAATCCCATGGACGGAGGAGCCCGGAAGGCTGCAGTCCATGGGGTCGCAAAGAGTCGGACACGACTGAGCAACTTCACTTTCACGCATTGGAGAAGGAAATGGCAACCCACTCCAGTGTTCTTGCCTGGAGAATCCCAGGGACGGGGGAGCCTGGTGGGCTGCCGTCTATGGGGTTGCACAGAGTCGGACATGACTGAAGTGACTTAGCAGCAGCAGCAACAATGTGCCATGTGTGAGACTTTGTGCTGAACTTTTCTAGTTAATCATACTACCTGCAGCAGAAAGCAAATTTTGTGCCCAAGGTTTGACTGCGCTTATGGTAACCAGACAACACCATGATTCATCTAACAGCATTCCCTACATCTCTTATGTACTTATATTTATGAAGCTGGTTGATACCTTTCTAGCAGTATCATGATTCATACTGCTTATAAAGTCTTAGGAACTGAAGTACTTCAGCAAGCCAGGGATTTTCAATACCCTACTTAACTATCAGTAATGCAGTCTCCACTATCATCTGGTCAGCAAGTGATTGGATTTTCCCCAACTCCCTCCTCAGGGTTTACTTCCTAAGACCTCTTTTGTTTTCAACTCACTTGATTTGAGTTCTCCTGCTAGGAGACCTGAGTACTGTTTCTTTAGAAAGTGATACAGCAAAACATTGGTAGGGGAGTGGGAAACAACAACAAGATGAGAAAAAAGTGGAGAAATAAAGTCTGCATTGTCAAGCCAGGTACCGTCGTATACTCTAGAAGCTCAGCTTCTCTCGGGGTAGTCTGAGTGAAATCAAATATATGCCTTGGTTCTCCCAACTAGGGAACAAGAATTATGTGGTATTTATTTATATAATGTCACTGGATGAGGGTCTCTTCTGGGGCACTTGCAGTTTGTCTGGTTTGCCCTGAATTTGGACCAGTGGGCTTCTTGGGCCAGAAAAAAAAAAAAAATAAAGCATCTTTAGACAAAGATCACAGGTATTTTCAACACACTGCCTTTATTCTGTAAAGCATGGACCTGATACTAATAGTTTATACTAGTACTAGAGACTCTAGAAATTTGTTCCAGGATAGTACACAGATTGATAGGTTTAGGGTTTGCTAGAAATAAAATAATTGACTAACCTGTATCATAAAAGGAAATGAAGGCCAGAAAGAATTTTAAAATCTGGAGAAGACGATGTCACATGACTAGATGTTATGATATGAATAGAAGGACAGGTGTAATAGGAGGAACCGAATGTTATAAAAAGAAGGTTATTGTCACCCACAAAGTCACATAGAAAAAATAAAAATTTTATTTTATTTTAGATCAACATTCCAGAAAGCACAATTAAATCCAGGAAAGGCAGTGGTCAGATTTGGATTAATAGATAGAAATCTATCATAGAAATGTGTGAAATTACCTAAGAAGAGCTAAGTATATCAAATGGCACATGGTTATTCTTTTACTCTAAATAGCCTGGTAAGAGACAATGTTATCATTCTTCCTTAGCTGTTCCATCAAATATATATTCTCTTCTTACATATTTCCAGTGAAAGGGAAAAAGTGACCTACAAATCACTGTAAGAATTTGATGTGTATGTCCATGGCAAAAACTATATAAAAGTAGACTATATGAAACTGAAGACACTGAATGTTTGGGTGACTTTAAAAAGCTCATATAGGCCATTGCAGATGATATGGGCATGGCATAGTAAACATTTAATGTTATAGATCAGTGAGTGCAGTGCATGCCATTAGGGAGGGAAAGAGAACTCTGGACCTCTGGTCCCATCACTTCATGGCAAATAGATGGGGAAACAATGGAAACAGTGACAGATTTTATTTTCTTGGCCTCCAAAATCACTGCAGATGGTGATTGCAGCCATGAAGTTAAATGACTCTTGTGCCTTGGAAGAAAAGCTGCGACAATCCTAAACAACATATTAAAAAGCAGAGACATTACTTTACCAACAAAGGTCCTTATAGTCAAAGCTATGGCTTTTCCAGTAGTCATGTATGAATGTGAGAATTGGACCATAAAGAATACTGAGCACCAAAGAACTGAATCTTTTTGAAATGTGTTGTTGGTGAAGACTCTTGAGAGTCCCTTGGACTGTAAGAAGATCCAACCAGTCAATACTAAAGGAAACCAACTCTGAATATTCATTGGAAGAACTGAAGCTGAAACTCCAATACTTTGGCCACCTGATGCAAAGAGATAATTCATTAGAAAAGACCCTGATACTGGAAAAGACTGAAGGCAGGAAGAGAAGGGGATGACAGAGGATGACATGGTTGGATGGCATCAACAACTCAATGGACATGAGTTTGAGCAAGCTCTGAGAGATGGTCAAGGACAGGGAAGACTGGAGTGCTACAGTCCATGGGCTGCAAAGAATTGGACACAAGAGAGCAACTGAACAACAACAGATTGAATTCAAGATTCATTTAAGTAGTACGACTGTAATAAGGCAAATATGCCTTATTTTAAAATCTGGTCTAAAAATATTCTTCCCATGTGATTTTAAGATTGACCACATTTTTCTGGACAACATAAGATTTACTGAATTATAACAATGTTAATACCATCCATGTCCCTAATTAGAATGCTTCAGTTTTGTTAATCCTTAAATATCAAAATCATGCTCATTACTCATTACCAGGACTAAGCTAATTACAAATGAGTGATATCAAGACGTCAAAAATCACTAGAACTCCTGAGCATAACTGTACATAAAACGGATCAAATATATTCATAATGGTCCTCTATGGCACAGTTGGGGGCTTCCCTGGTGGATCAGATGGTAAAGAATCCACCTGCAATGCAGGAGATACAGGTTCAACCCCTGGGTTGGGAAGATCCCTTGGAAAAGGGAAGAGCAACCCACTCCAGTATTCTTGCCTGCAGAATTCCAGGGACAAAGGAGCCTGGAGAACTACAGTCCATGTGTTTGCAAAGAGTCAAACATGACTGAGCAACTAACACAGCACAGTTAGGTCCATATATCTGNATTCTTGCCTGCAGAATTCCAGGGACAAAGGAGCCTGGAGAACTACAGTCCATGTGTTTGCAAAGAGTCAAACATGACTGAGCAACTAACACAGCACAGTTAGGTCCATATATCTGGTTTTTTTTTTTTTTTCCCAATAGTATATTGCCAGTTTCAGACCCAAAGCCTAGGATCCTGGTCAAATAGTAAGCACTTAAGTATTAGTGCATATACTAATAACTGAATGTAGTAGGAAGTTTCACTTACACAAAAAAGGGAAAAAGTCAGAGGATCAGTGAATAGGACAGGTGAGAGATTACAGAGCACTGAGATGAAACAATTGACATTTCAGAGCCATTTTCCCCCTGCTCTTAAGTTTTCTGTGATTTGTTGGAAAAAGTAGATCCATTGCATCTAGAATAGAGACTGAAAGCAGTGAGTGACACCCTTATGCATCTGAGTGATGCCTAGGTCTACTTCAGTTTAGTTACACTAGTACTTCCCGATCCTGTGCTTATGAGAATCACCTACAGAGAAACAGAAATGAAAACACCAATACCAGTGCTTCATCTCTAAACAGTTTGGTCCCAAGAATGAGCATTTTTAGAAGTACCTCACCTCAGATACTTGGTTAGAAATAAAAATTACCCAGATAAAGGAATTGAGAATTTCTCTCCAGATTCATGAAGTAGTATGAAAAAGATTCAAACATGATACTTTGTGATGTAAGTATTATAGTATCTGGTGGTGGAGGAAAGTGGAGAGTTCCTAGAGATGAAACTGAGAAAGAAGAGCACAGAGGAATTTATATTAAATATTTAGAGGCTAGGCTTTTACTGTAGACAACAGAAAGGGATATAAGAATTTCCAGTAAAAGAATGGCAGAGTTCTTAGGTTGAAATTTCTCATAGACATTGTGACTGCATTTGGAGAGTCAGCACCTCATTTGAGATTTTTATACTACTGTAAATAAGAGACAATATAACCTGAATTAAGAATAAATATGAGGACAATGATAAAAGCATAAAACTATACATGCATGTGTATATATTTTATGTTAAATTAGTAAATTCAGTTTATTTGGAGAAGCTGGTTTCTAATTTGATTAATGAGCATATAATATCACAATTAATTGATGGTATTACTACTAAACTAATGCTAATTTACTGATGCCAAGTCTCAGAAGCTATAAATGTTCAAGTTTCAGGCTTTGTAAATCTGAAGTGTATGTGGCTAACCATTATCTTATTTACTTTAAAAAATTATCTTCTTTTGTCAGAGACAGTAAGGGGGAATAATATAGATGAGCACAGGAATGGCACATGTATTAGTTTTTTATTGCTGTACAGAAATTTAAACAGTGGCTTAAAACAATTCTATTAGCTTACAGCTAACCTGTGGAATAACAGGGATTTCAACTGAGCTGGTCCACACTTAAATGCTGTTGTTTTTCAATAGTAAATACTGCATGTCTACCTAATTCCTAGTCAGTTAAATCTACAAAAACAGAACTGTAGCTAGGAAGGGACTACATATCAACATTTAACTTAAGAGTAGACCCTGTCTGCACCTTGCTGATCTCTGCATTGTTCTAAGGTCAACATTAAGTAGTTCAGAAGTCTAGGTTTCAAGTGGCTGGATTGGGTCTTACATGCCTCCAAATTAAGGTTTATATATCTGGGCTCTTTACTGAAAGATCCGAGAAAATCTCTGAGTACAAGCTCATTCCTCCTGTTCTGTTTCTTGTGGCTGTAGATCTTAGGCCCCTGTTTCCTTGCTAGCAGCTGGGAGTTTCTCTCTGCTCAGATACTGCCTGCATTCCTTTCCGTGTTTCGTCCCCATAGTCAAAGAATGCAATATGTACCAAGCCCTTCTCATGTTTCAGATATATTTAAATTCTGCAGCAGCTGCTGCAGCTGCCTTCCTTTTCTGCTCCAAAGCAAAGCAAAGTCTCCGCTTTTATAGGCTCATGTGATCAGACCAGACCAACTCAGTTAATTTTTAATTTAAGGTTGACTTTAGAATTTATTTATATCTGTAAAATCCCTTCACAACAGTACCTTGGTTAACTGAATAACCAAGGGATAGAAATATTGGAAAGGGTAGGGATCATTTAGTGAATTATTTCTACAAGATATAATTATATATGCAGTGTATTAAAAAGCAGAGACATACCCTTGACAACAAAGGTCCATATAGGCAAAGCTATGGTTTTTCCAGCAGTCATGTATGGATTTGAGAGTTGGACCACAGAGAAGGCTGAGTGCCACAGAACTGATGCATTCTCATTGTGGTGCTGGAGAAGACTCTTGAGACCCCCTTGGACAGCAAAGCAATCAAACCAGTCAATCCTAAAGGAAATCAACCTTCAATATTCAATGGAAGGACTGATGCTGAAGCTGTAAAACTTGGACCACCCGATACTAGGAGCTTACTCATTGGAAAAGACTCAGCTGCTGGGCAAAACTGAGGGCAGGAGAAGGGGGTGACAGAAGATGAGATGGTTGGACAGCGTCATTGACTCAATGGACATGAATTTGGGCAAACTGCAGGAGATAGTAAAGGACAGAAGAGCTGCATTCCATGGCATCACAGAAAGTCAGACACGACTTAATAACTGAGCAACAACAATACAGAGAGATAAGATTCATCAGATTCTGGTAAGTGATATAAATTTTGGGAGTATATAAATTTGCACAAGGTGACTAGTCACAAGATCAAAGGAAAGAGAACTGTTCCAACCCAAGGAACACTAATTGTTGATATAAACAACAGGGTTAGGAAAAAGTCCAAATAAAGATAGCTGATCAGGGAGAACATGTTTATTCTCACCTTAGAAGGTAAGATGGAGACTGTTTTTTAAAAGTTAGATCAATATACTATGTCAAATACTGAAAAAAGAAATAAGAATTCACAAGCAAATGTTGAATTTGGTCATTAATTATTCCAGTGACAGCTGAGTAAAAGACATAATGAAATTCAAAAGCTGAACATCAGGAGGTCAAGAATATAGATTTCATAAAATCTGAAGTGGACTAACTTTTAAGAAACTTAAATAAGATGGGGAAGTATTAGAGCAGTATCTAGAAAGCATTTAGGACAAATGAAAAATTCTATTTTAAAGTTTTGATATAAAAGGGACTTGAATATATTTGTAGGGTGGATTATTAAAGCCAGAAAGAAAAAAATCAGGATATTAAGAATTACTGACAAAGTTCTTAGATTAAATAAGAGGAAAGACATTCAAGACCAATACTGAATCTAATTCCAAGTAAGGGTCTGATAATATATCTGATGTATCTCTCTTTCAAAATAAAAGGTTTATTAAGAAGTCTAAAGAATCTGCCCATCTGCCTATCTATCCAATCACTTATCCACTCACCTACTACCCTTTAGTCTATCCTTTAGTCATGCATGCATCAAGCTCTAGGAAACAGATTCCTGTATTGCATTAAATATTTTTTAAAAATATAGTGACTGGTACCAAATTATGAAAATTCTTCATGATTTATAATGGTAGATGATGGATATAATCTAAGTAAGATATTTAAGCAATTTTATGCAGACAGATTTTATAAAGTTAAAAACTATACTTTCCAAAAGCACTAGAAAGGGATTTGAAGGTGGTTATTTCTCACTAATGGTATAAAGGGTATAAGAGAAAAGTTATCATTCATATTTTTCTTTCATGTCATTCTTTTATTAAATATGTTTAGATTCATTGTTTCTATAAATTTGGAAAACAATCCACAAAGGGTAAAGTTGGAGAGAAAAGCATTAAATGATATGCATCCCACTGAGTTGTCTTAATTTTCTTTGAAATGTTATTTTTACTATTTTCTTACATTATAGTTAACAATGCCCAGGTGGTATAGTGGTAAAAAGAACCTGCCTGCCAAGGCAGGAGACATAAGAAATGGGGGTTTGATCTGGGGTTGGGAAGATCCCCTGGAGAAGGAAATGCAACCCACTCCAGTATTCTTGCCTGGAAAATCCCATGGATGTGGAGCCTGATGGGCTACAATCTATAGAGTTGCAAAGAGTTGGACATGGTAAATTTGAGTTACCTTGTTCTTGTTAGGTCATGGTTGCAAATATCCTTTTGTGGTATTAATGTTACTAGGCATAAAGTACCATGAGACATCCCAGTAAATATCTGGGTTTTCTTGTAACTCTATCTACTCTAAAGCAAATTAGTGCCAGCACAAATATTTTCTCACAATAAATAATGAGATTGTATTTTCTAATGATAATCAGAGTGAATAACTATCACACCTACTGCTATAAGTACTCAAATTATGACCAGAATGTAGAGGTAGTTATAAGATTAGAAGTAACCATATCCTGCTAGCAGCATCCATTCTTGATAACCATAATCTCTAGTTCAGTTCAGTTGCTCAGCCATGTCTGAATCTTTGCTACCCCATGGACTGCAACACCCTAGTCTTCCCTGTCCATTACCAACTCCTGGAGCTTGTCAAACTCATGCACATCAAGTCAGTGATGCCATCCAACCATCTCATCCTCTGTTGTCCCCTTCTCCTCCTGCCTTCAATCTTTCCCAGCATCAGGGTCTTTTCAAATGATTCAGTTCTTCATATCAGGTGGCCAAAGTATTGGAGTTTCAGCTTCAGTGTCAGTCCTTCCAACGAATATTCAGGACTGATTTCCTTTAGGATTGACTGGTTTGACCTCCCTGAAGTTCAAGTGACTCTCAGGAGTCTTTTCCAACAACACAGTTAAAAAGCAACAATTCTTTGGTTCTCAGCTTTCTTTATAGTCCAACTCTCACTTCCATACATGACTACTGGAAAAACCATAGCTTTGACTAGATGGATCTTTGTTGGCAAATAATGTCTCTGCTTTTTAATATGCTGTCTGCGGTGGTCATAACTTTTCTTCCAAAGAGCAAGCATCTTTTAATTTCATGGCTGCAGTCACCATCTGCAGTGATTTTGGAGCCCAGAAATTAAAGTCTGTCACTGTTTCCCTGTTTTTCCATCTATTTGCCATGAATTAATGGGACCGAATACCATGATCTTGGTTTTCTGAATGCTGAGTTTTAAGCCAACTTTTTCACTCTCCATTTTCACTTTCATCAAGAGGCTCTTTAGTGCTTTGCTTTCTGCCACAAGGGTGGTGTCATCTGTGTATCTGAAGGTAGTAATATTTCTCCCAGCAATCGTGATCCCGGCAATCTCTAGCAACTATAGTAACAAGGTTGGAAGCACAAATTTCACATGTTACTCAGAGGAGTGATGGTGCCATCAGCTACTACTTCAGACTTTACTTCCCTAGCTCATTTTTTAAAAAACTATTCCTGTCACAGAACTATGTGATGGCCAACAGCTAAAAGTTTATAACCCATCTTGAAGATAGTCGTCAAACCTTTCAGGGTGTCTTGATAATATCTTGGTTGTGTTTTAAGGTCATGTTCTATTTATCTGTCAGTTTCTAGACAAGGCAGTATACAACAGGACCAGAGTATCTCATGGACATGTGCCATTGTTCTATATCTCATGCACCCTTAGTCTGAGGTAATACTATGCAGAATGTCATGATATTAGTTGGAGGCTTTCCGAGTCCTCAGTTGGAAGTATTGTCTAAGGCTCTGGTGAGTCTCTGATGCTATCAGGGCCAATACACTGCAGTACAAGCCCCATATAATATTTGCTTCCATGTCTCATTCATTTCAAGTGTTAATTGTTCATCCATTGGGATGGCTGAAGACAGCAAATGATCTACCTCCACTGAAGAAGAGAGTCCATGTGCTTGTTTTCTTTAGTAGCCCATCCGACTCTAGTTAATGCTCTTCAGAACAATAACTTACTTATTCTCCCAGACCTTTCTCATACCTATCTCAAACATACTATTTCCATTTTACAATGGGTTAGTACTATTTTTAATCAATCTCATGACTTGGATCTGATTACACAGCCCCTGATGGCATATCTGGTTGTATAATAATTTTCAGCCATACTGCCAAGTCTTTGGTTTTCACTATGGCTTTGTAGCAGTCTTAAAGCTGCTTCACAGATAGTGAATAATCATAGATTGTAGATTATATAGTATCACTCCAGAACCCTAGGTAGCTAGAGCTGTCACTAAAACTCTATTAAGATTATGAAGGGACTCTATACCCTCTAAATATTTTACAGATAAAATGTTTTAATCTACCTTAGATACCTCCAACACCATGGGATCTAATGACAAATGATCAAACAGAAAGGGTCATGTATACTGAGACATTAACATGGTGCACATTCCTTTGTTCTGGCTCCATTTAAAACTGAGAAGTAAACAAATCACTTGCTGAATGAGTTCTAATATGTATTCCAAAATTTGCTATGAGCTTTCTTCAAAACTTAAAAAGACTACTAAGTGCTGTTTTTTGTAGATAATACAAAGCATAATGACTTTACCTTGAATGTTTCAGCATGCCCCAGATCAATAAACCTTTCCCCCAAATAATGCAAAATGATAGCCCTCTGAATCTTTGTAATATTATATCCCATCTTCTCACACACATGTCCTCACACGAGGATGCCCAGATTACTTGTCACTCCTGGCTTGCCAGATCTCACTCTTTCATATTGTCAGCAGAGATTATACATTATATACTGCGGGATGTGTATATATATATTATACACTGAAGGCCCACTTCATTATACACTATGGTGGTTTAGTTGCTAAGTTATGTCTGACTCTTGTGACCCCATGGACTGTAGCCTGCCAGGCTCCTCTGTCCAGGGGATTCTCCAGGAAAGAATACTAGAGTGTGTTGCCATTCCCTTCTCCAGGGGATCCTCCTGACCCAGGAATCAAACCTGAGTCTCCTGCATTGCAGGCAGATTATTTACCTACTGAGCTACGAGTAAAGCCTATTTGTACTATAGAGAGTGAATATGTCCATGGGGGAACTATCAGAGATAAGCTACTGTCCATGTGAGATGAATGTGAAATACTCCTGCTTCTTATACTCAAGAGGGATTGGAAGGAATGAATTTGCAGATCGATAACAATGTGCCATGGAGAAGGCAATGGCAACCCACTCCAGTACTGTTGTCTGGAAAATCCCATGGACGGAGGAGCCCGGAAGGCTGCAGTCCATGGGGTCGCAAAGAGTCGGACACGACTGAGCAACTTCACTTTCACGCATTGGAGAAGGAAATGGCAACCCACTCCAGTGTTCTTGCCTGGAGAATCCCAGGGACGGGGGAGCCTGGTGGGCTGCCGTCTATGGGGTTGCACAGAGTCGGACATGACTGAAGTGACTTAGCAGCAGCAGCAACAATGTGCCATGTGTGAGACTTTGTGCTGAACTTTTCTAGTTAATCATACTACCTGCAGCAGAAAGCAAATTTTGTGCCCAAGGTTTGACTGCGCTTATGGTAACCAGACAACACCATGATTCATCTAACAGCATTCCCTACATCTCTTATGTACTTATATTTATGAAGCTGGTTGATACCTTTCTAGCAGTATCATGATTCATACTGCTTATAAAGTCTTAGGAACTGAAGTACTTCAGCAAGCCAGGGATTTTCAATACCCTACTTAACTATCAGTAATGCAGTCTCCACTATCATCTGGTCAGCAAGTGATTGGATTTTCCCCAACTCCCTCCTCAGGGTTTACTTCCTAAGACCTCTTTTGTTTTCAACTCACTTGATTTGAGTTCTCCTGCTAGGAGACCTGAGTACTGTTTCTTTAGAAAGTGATACAGCAAAACATTGGTAGGGGAGTGGGAAACAACAACAAGATGAGAAAAAAGTGGAGAAATAAAGTCTGCATTGTCAAGCCAGGTACCGTCGTATACTCTAGAAGCTCAGCTTCTCTCGGGGTAGTCTGAGTGAAATCAAATATATGCCTTGGTTCTCCCAACTAGGGAACAAGAATTATGTGGTATTTATTTATATAATGTCACTGGATGAGGGTCTCTTCTGGGGCACTTGCAGTTTGTCTGGTTTGCCCTGAATTTGGACCAGTGGGCTTCTTGGGCCAGAAAAAAAAAAAAAATAAAGCATCTTTAGACAAAGATCACAGGTATTTTCAACACACTGCCTTTATTCTGTAAAGCATGGACCTGATACTAATAGTTTATACTAGTACTAGAGACTCTAGAAATTTGTTCCAGGATAGTACACAGATTGATAGGTTTAGGGTTTGCTAGAAATAAAATAATTGACTAACCTGTATCATAAAAGGAAATGAAGGCCAGAAAGAATTTTAAAATCTGGAGAAGACGATGTCACATGACTAGATGTTATGATATGAATAGAAGGACAGGTGTAATAGGAGGAACCGAATGTTATAAAAAGAAGGTTATTGTCACCCACAAAGTCACATAGAAAAAATAAAAATTTTATTTTATTTTAGATCAACATTCCAGAAAGCACAATTAAATCCAGGAAAGGCAGTGGTCAGATTTGGATTAATAGATAGAAATCTATCATAGAAATGTGTGAAATTACCTAAGAAGAGCTAAGTATATCAAATGGCACATGGTTATTCTTTTACTCTAAATAGCCTGGTAAGAGACAATGTTATCATTCTTCCTTAGCTGTTCCATCAAATATATATTCTCTTCTTACATATTTCCAGTGAAAGGGAAAAAGTGACCTACAAATCACTGTAAGAATTTGATGTGTATGTCCATGGCAAAAACTATATAAAAGTAGACTATATGAAACTGAAGACACTGAATGTTTGGGTGACTTTAAAAAGCTCATATAGGCCATTGCAGATGATATGGGCATGGCATAGTAAACATTTAATGTTATAGATCAGTGAGTGCAGTGCATGCCATTAGGGAGGGAAAGAGAACTCTGGACCCAGAAAAGCATGGATTGGGTAAAACAATGGCTATTTGTTTAGTGCTACTGAGTACAAGAGCTTCTAATACGGAATCAACTTTATAGGCAGTCTGGGGTCAGAATGCAAATAGTTTTGAAAATCTGAGTGCATTTTTATTCTGTAGGAAATGAGTGGCCACTGATGGTTTTTAAAAAGAGGAGTACCATGGATAGAAATACGAGGGATGTTTAGGTTTAAGAGAAAGGAGAGAGAAGATGCAATGAGATCATGTAGCCCCAAGATTATTTAGCAGTAGAATAAACTGAGGAGAAGCAGTCAGAATGAGATAAGGCAGAGTATTTTGGAATAACTGATTTGAACTTGTTTTTGCATCATGGCTTTTAAAATTATGGAATAAAGCTAACAAGGAACATTATTATGAATGCTAGCCCATCTCTAGTTTATATGCCATCTCTGGCCTATGAAGATGGGATGATGAACGGTGGGGGTTGGCAGAGTAACTGAAAATTCCTTTCCCTCAAATCCATCCCTGTACTCTACCTCTGAAAATTCCCAAGCTTTGTCATCATCTCTGCTTTTCAGTCAGAATAATAAAAGACATATTTTTAGATACGTATGAAGGGAATATTTTAAATAGAATGTTTTTATTTCCCATGAATATGTTCCTCAGTCCAAAGCCTATTTCAATGCAGTTACCTCAAAAAGAGGGATAAGAAGATTACAAAAAAGAGTAAGTGACTAACTAGAGTTAAACTACTAAAGGAAAGAAAATTTTAATTTAGAAAGTGCTGTTTGTAAGACTGTTTAATACAGCCTTTTTAAAAGCCTTTGACTGTGTGGATCACTATAATCTGTGGAAAATTCTTAAAAAGATGGGAATATCAGATCACCTTACCCATCTCCTGAGAAACCTGTATGCAGGTCAAGAAGCAACAGTTAGAACTGGACATGGAACAATGAACTGATGCAAAATTAGGAAAGGAGTATGTTAAGGCTGTATAGCGTCACCCTGCTTATGTAACTTATATGCAGAGGGCATCATGCAGAATGCCAAGCTGGATGACTCACAAGATGGAATAAAAATTTCTGGGAGAAATATCACCAAACTCAGATATGCAGATGATACCACTCTAGTGGCAGAAAGCGAAGAGGAACTAAAGAGCCTCTTGATGAAGGTTAAAGAGGAGACTGAAAAAGTTAGCTTAAAAAAAATCCAAAAAATTAAGATCATATCATCAGGCCCACCATTTCATGGTAATTGGATGGGGAAAGATAGAAAAAGTGTCAGATCTCATTTTCTTGGGCTCCAAAAACACTGTGGACAATGATTGCAGCCATGAAATTAAAATACACTTGTTCCTTGAGAAGAAATATATAGCAAACTGAAACAGCATATTAAAAAGCAGAGACATCACTTTGCCAACAAAGGTCTGTAGAGTCAAAGGTATGGTTTTTCCAGGAGCCATGTACAGATATGAGCAGTACACTATAAAGAAGGCTGAGTGCCAAAGAACTGATGCTTTCAAACTGTGGTGCTAGAGAAGACTCTTGAGAGTCCCTTGGACAGCAAGACAATCAAACCAGTCCATCCTAAAGGAAACCAACCCAGAATATTCATTGGAAAGACTGGTGCTGAAACTAAAGTTCCAATACTTTGAGCACCTAATGCAAAGAGCCAGCCCACTGGAAAAGAACCAGATGCTGGGAACTTGGATGGCAGGAGAAGAAGGGGGCAACAGAGGATAAGATGGTTGGATGGCATCACTGAGTCAACGGACATGAGTCTGAGCAACCTCCAGGAGATGGTAAAGGACAGGGAAGCCTGGCATGCTCTAGTCAGTCCATGGGTTGCAAAGAGCTCCACACAACTTAACAACAAGGGTAATGTCAGCATCATGACAATGTGAGGTGTTCCCTTTGTCTCTTCCCTTCAATCTACCAACAGGAACATTTCTATAACTCAAAGGTGTGTCAGTCCAACACACAGGACAGCAGATAATTCCTCACATTGGTACATCTAAAAAGTGAGTGGAATAAAAGAGGAGGCAACATGAAGGAAACAACAGATATGGTACTTGCAATCCTGGACCCCCAGTTGCAGCAGATCAGCCTACAGCTCCAGAGAACCAGAAAATATGGATGTGAGCATACAAGAATGCAGAGGTGTTTATGGTCACAGGGAACCAGACGGCAGTAGGACTTGAAATCTTATCTAGCAGTTGTGACCTGACACCCCTGGTCACAGCAGAGACAGCCCTATCCTGGCTTTTCCTCTGGGTCCCCCTTTTCCTGCATTGTTGGAACCTGTGATCCAAGAGACTCTGAACGCAGTAAAGGTGTCCAACATGCTGGCGCCCCAGGTGGCAACACTAGCAGTAGCAGGATATTATGATTTCAGAAGTGTAAGCGCTAGGTGCTCAGTTGAGTCTGACTCTTTGTGACCCCATGGACTGTAGCCCGCCAGGTTCCTCTGTTCATGAGGATTCTCTGACAAAGGTAGTGGAGGGTAAAACTATCCATTCTGAAATATGACCAGAGGCAGCTCAGCTAAGAGAAATTTAAAATTTGTGCTATACCATTACTTACTGAAAAACAAAAGAAAGACCTCTAATAATTCAGTAATAGCATTAAAAAAAAAAGATTTTATCTTAAGACGAGAGGTGCTTGTTACTTCAAATGTGCCAGCAGAGGAATAACTCATGCATGAAAAGCCACAATAAGAAGGTACAAATTACAATTCTCCAGTAACCAACAAATTTGTGGAATGCTATGACCTAACTGACAGAGAATTCAAGGTAACTGTCATAAAGAAACTCAAAAAGCTGTAAGAAAACTCAGAAAGGCAGTTCATTGAGCTCAGAAATAAAATTAATCAGCAGAAGAAACACTCTACTACAGGTATTGAAATTCTAAAAAAAATCAAATTCTGAAGCCAAAACCTTAAAGAGATGAAGAATACATTAAAATGAATGGAAATAGAACAGATGTGAAGTAAGCCAGAAAGAAAAACACCAATACAGTATACTAACACATATATATGGAATTTAGAAAGATGGTAATGAGGACCCTGTATGCAAGACAGCAAAAGAGATACAGATGTGTAGAGCGGACTTATGGACTCTGAGGGAGAAGGAGAGGGAGAGGGAGAGGNAAAAAAAAAAAAAAAGAACAGATCACATGGAAGAGAGAATTAGTGAGCTAGCGGATGGGAATTTTGAAACGATACAGGTAGAGGAGAAGGGAGAATTTCTGGGAAAAAAATCTTTGAAAACTATCGAATTCTATTAGAAGAGCAATATTAAAATAATGAAGATCCAGAGGAAAAAGAGAGGGAGAAGAGAACAGAGAGTACATTTAAGGAAATAGGAGCTGAGAATGTCCCAAACCTGGGGTGGAAACTATGTATACAAGGCCGTGAAGTTAAGAGAACTCCTAACTACCTCCATTCAAAGATACCTTCTCTGAGACACATTATATCTAAATTGTAAAAGTCAGTGACAAAGAATTTTAAAGACATCCAGGAAAAAGAAGGATGGTAACCTACAGATATACCCCTGTTAGGCTAGCAGCAAATTTCTTAGCAAAAACTATATATGCAAGGAGAGCTCAGATGACATTCAAAATCCTGGAAGATAAAACCTTTCATCTAAGAATACGCTATTCAGCAAAGCTTTCATTCATATATGAAGGAGAAATAAAGGGTTTTCCAGACAAACAAAAGCTTAGGAATTCCATGAACACTGGACCTGTCTTACAAGAAATGTTGGAAGGAGTGCTTCTACCTGAAACAAAACAGGCAAATGTAAAGAAAAATTTGAGTGAGGTACTAGAATCAGAAAACTGCAACTCTGTATCAGACTAGGTTGTTAAATACTTAATTATATCATAAAGGTCAAGGGAAATAAAAGTAGTAAAAATCACTAACCACTTCAAATTAGTAAAGAACTCACAATGTTAAAAGGCATAATTTGGTAATTTCTCTTTCTAAATGGAAAGAGAAAAAACATGGGACTTGTATAGACAAATGAAGATGGTATCATTAGAAAATGACTATTTTATCTATGAGATGTTTTATACAAACCTCATGGTAACCACAAAACATAAATCTAAGAGAAGAGGCATGAAACATAAGAGGAAACAGAAAATCATACAAAACTATCAAACTAAAAAAATCACAGAAAAACACAAGGAAAAAGGAATAATACAGATATAGAGAAACCATAAAACAAAAGATAAAATGAAGTACTAAGACCTCATCTATTGATAATCACCCTAAATATAAATGGGTTGAATTAGTCAATCAAAAGACACAGAGTGACTGAATGAATTAAAAGATAAGACCCAACTATATGCTGCTTCCAGGACACTCTAACAAGCTATAGGTACATAAGCAGTACACTAACACTGACCTTAGAAATATCATTCTGAGTGTGTCTTCTCTGGGAAGGGAAACAAAAGCAAAAATAAATAAACGGGGCTACAAGCTGGATTTGCACAGCAAAGAAAACCATCAGCTTAATTAAAACATATTTTGGAAAAGATATCTGCAAATCATAACTGAAAGAGGTTAACATCTTAAATATATAACTAACTCATACAAAAAAAATTAACGGGGAGAGACGCTGAATAGATATTTTTCCAAAGAAGACATATGGATAGCCAACCATACAGACAGATGGTTGAACATCACTATTAGGGAAATTTAAATCACAACCACAATGAACGATCACTTTACCCCTTTTAGAATGGCTATTAGAAAGCAAGGCAAGAAATGAAATTGTTAGAGAGGATGGAGAAAAGTGAATCCTCATATACTTCTGGTGGGAAGATAAGCTGGTGGAAAACACTGTGGAGGTTCCTCACTAAACCAAGAATAGAACTACCATATCATCCAGCTATTTCATTTCTGAGCATTTACCCAAAGAACACAAGAACACAAGTCTGAAAAAATATACGCACTCTTATGTTCGGTGCAGCACTATTTACAATAGCCAAGATGTGGAAAAAGTACCCACAGACAGATAAATGGATAAAATAGGTATACACAATGTAACATCACTTAGTAATAATAATAAAAAAGAAACGTCATTTGTGACAACGTGGTTGGGGCTCAGGCTGAATGAAATATCAGATGAAGAAAGGCAAATATCATAGGATTTCACTCACAGGTGAATTTAAAAAAATATGAACAAATCAAAATAAAAACAGATTTAGAGAAAAAAGAAGGGATTACTGGAGGGAAAGAGGGTGGGGGAAAGGTGGAAAGGATAAAGGGGGTCAACTGTATGGGGAGGGATGGAGACAAAGTCTTTGGTGGTGAGCACATTGAAATTTATATAGAAGTAAAGATATGATACACATGAATGTATAATGTTACAAATAAAAAGTCTGAAAACAAAAATAAATTAATGCTCTTGAAAATGTCAGATTGCCGTTATGTTTCCTTGGTGGCTCAGACGGTAAAGCGTCTGTCTACAACGCGGGAGCCCTGGGTTCGATTCCTGGGTCAGGAAGATTACCTGGAGAAGGAAATGGCAAGCCACTCCAGTACTCCTGCCTAGAAAATCCCATGGATGGAGGAGCTTGGTGCAGGCTACTGTCCATGGGGTCGCAAAGAGTCGGGCACGACTGAGCGACTTCACTTCACTTAAGTCAATTAGTCAGTCAACTAATGGGCTATGCCGTGAGTATGCAGTAAGCTATTTTATCTGAGAATGATATTTTTACCCATTTATTGTAACAATAGTCACACATGCTATTTCAATATCTAAATGATTCTAATTTATGTATCATGTAATACACTATGTGTGTGCTAAGTTGCTTGAGTTGTGCTTGACTGTATGCCATCCTACGGACCAGAGCTCACTAGGCTCCTCTGTCCATGGAATTCTTCAGGCAAAAATACTGGAAAGGGTTGCTATGCTCTCCTCCAGGAGATCCTCCTGAGACAGGGATTAAAGCTGCATCTCTTTCCTCTCCTGCTTTGGCAGGTGGGTTCTTTCAGTTCAGTTCAGTCGCTCAGTTGTGTCGGACTCTTTGAGACTCTTTGTGACCCCATGAATCGCAGCACGCCAGGCCTCCCTGCTGCTGCTGCTGCTGCTAAGTCGCTTCAGTCGGGTCCAATTCTGTGCGACCCCAAAGACGGCAGCCTTCCAGGCTCCCCCATCCCTGGGATTTTCCAGGCAAGAATACTGGATTGGGTTGCCATTTCCTTCTCCAATGCATGAAAGTGAAAAGTGAAAGTGAAGTCGCTCAGTTGTGTCCGACTCTTAGCGACCCCATGGACTGCAGCCCACCAGGCTCCTCCGTGTATGGGATTTTCCAGGCAAGAGTACTGGAGTGGGGTGCCACTGCCTTCTCTACCAGGCCTCCCTGTCCATCACCAACTCCCGCAGTTCACTCAGACTCACGTCCATCAAATCAGTGATCCAATCCAGCCATCTCATCCTCTGTCATCCCCTTCTCCTCCTGCCCCCAATCCCTCCCAGCATCAGAGTCTTTTCCAATGAGTCAACTTTTCACATGAGGTGGCCAAAGTACTGGAGTTTCAGCTTCAGCATCATTCCTTCCAAAGAAATCCCAGGGTTGATCTTCAGAATGGACTGGTTGGATCTCCTTGCAGTCCAAGGGACTCTCAGGAGTCTTCTCCAACACCATAGTTCAAAAACATCAATTCTTCAGTGCTCAGCTTTCTTTAGAGTCCAACTGTCACATCCATACATGACCACAGGAAAAACCATAGCCTTGACTAGATGGACCTTTGTTGGCAAAGTAATGTCTCTGCTTTCCAATAGGCTATCTAGGTTGGTCATAACTTTTTTTCCAAGGAGTAAGGGTGCTGGGTTCTTTACTGCTAGTGAAATCTGGGAAGCCCCATGATATTTTATATATATATATATATACACACACACACACACACACACTATAGAGTATACTATATAATATACTACTATTGTTCAGTTGCTCAGTAGTGTCTGACTCTTTGAGATCCCATGGACTACAGCAAACCCTGTTCTTCACCATCTCCTGGAGTTTGCTCAAACTCATGTCCATTGAGTCAGTGATGCCATCCAACCATCTCATCCTCTATCGTACCCTTCTTCTGCCTTCAACCTTTCCCAGAATCAGGGTCTTTTCCAATGAGTTGAGGCACTATATATGCTATACTAATTGCTTTGATTTGTGATCAAATATAATCCCATGTTTTGAAAATTGTCTAATGGCACAGTATAATGGGAAAAAAAAAAAAAAAAACTTATTCTCGTTTTTCCCCAGGAACTAAAATAGGAGTATATGACCAATAACAAAATGCAAATGAAATATAATACAAATTTTCAAGGAATATAACTTTTACTTGGTAGTATAACCATAAGCTGCTGAAAGATCATAACTTCTATGCTTGTAACAAAGAAGTAACAGTTTATCATTATCCCTGTTTTGAAACATTTTATATATGCCAGTAAACACTGCTAACTCTTTCACCAATGCCAAAAGGTTAAAAAACAAAACAAAACTGTAGCTTTAAACAGAATTTAAGTGAGGAAACTGTGAGAATCCTCTGGTCAGATCCCTGGTTGATTTTTCCTCCATACAAGATGCAGTCCCAGTGCTATTGTTATTCAGTTTCTAAGTCGTATCTCTTTGCAACCCCATGGGCTGTAGCACAACTGGTACCTTTGCTGTCCATTATCTCCAGGAGTTTGCTCAAATTATTGTCCATCAAGTTGGTGATGCTATCTAACTATCTCATCCTCTGCTGCCCCCTTGTGCTATAGCCTTTAGTCTTTCCCAGCATCATGGTCTTTTCTAATAAGTTTGCTCTTTGCATCAGCTGGCCAAAGTACTGGAACTTAAGCTTTAGCATCAGTCCTTCCAATGAATATTCAGGGTTGATTTACTTTAGGACTGACTGGTTTGATCTCCCTGTTGTCCAAGGGACTCATAAGAGCTTTCTCCAGCACCACAATTTGAAAGCATCAATTCTTCAGCGCTCATTCTTCCTTCTGATCCAATCCTCACATGCAAATATGGCTATTGGAAAAAACATAGCTGTGCCTATATGAACCTTTGTCGGCAAAGTGATTCGGATTTTAGTCACATAATGATTTTCTTTTAGATCCTCTTCCTGTCCATACCCTCAAGATATAGATTTACAAATATGGAAGAGTGAAAACTAGCTATTAAATTTTCCATCTACTAAGCAGGCTAAGGTTATACAGAAGGGTATATTTTTAGGTGAGTTGATAAGGGAAGATTTCTCTGAAGACGTGAGTTTAAGAGACATGTAACTAAAGGCGAGGAACCCTGGAAATGTCTTGGAAAAGACTATTTTTGGTATTCTGAAAAATGAATAGAAATACTAGTGACAGAGCCTGTCTTGACTGTTTAAGGAGCTGCAAGTTGACCTGTGAGTCTGAAGCAAAGTAACCCCGGTGGGAGAGTTAAGGGATGAGCAGCTAGATTTGTAGGATGCAGTAGTCAATAGGAAGAAACTTAGGTTTTATTCCCAGTGTGCTGAAAGTTCAGAAGACTATGCTAATGAGGATAATAACATGATCGAACTGACATTTGAAAAGATGCATTCTGGTTGTTGTGTGGAAAACTGATATAAAGAACCAGGGTATGTGGGAGCATGCAGATCAATTTAAAAAGGTTGTTGTTCAAGCAGGCATTAGATGAACTGAGTGGCTATGGTGGTGGTATATGACGTGGAGAAAGAATTAAATCTAAAATATGCTGTATTTAAAATTTAATCAAACAAGATTTACTAATAGACCATGCAAAGATTTGAGAACAAGGTGACAAGTATAACTCCAAGTTTTCAGGTGGAGTAACTTGAAAACTTACAGTGCCACTTACTGAGTTAGAAAATACTGGGAAAGAAGTACATACAGGTTAAGTCCATGATGTCTCTTAAATATCCAACAGATGAATGATTCTGCAATACAGGGAGGATACTTGAGGGACAGCAACACACCAGAGGTAGACTAAGGGGATTTTGCAACAAGGGACTTAAATGGAGAAAAGAGAAATGAGGTGAGGACTAAATTCTAGGAGATGCCAAACTTAACAAGTGGAGGGGGTCTTAAAAGATGGGAAGGGTATATCAGATAAGGATGAGACTTAAACCACAATGAGATATGAGCAAAACCAGGAATATTTTGTATCACAGGGAATGAAGTGTTTCAATATCCATTTCACCCTTACAACCACTCTGGATGAGAGAATAAACTGCTATTTTATTTTTATCTACTGGGTCAATGAGGGCTTCCCTATTTGCTCAGTGGTAAAGAATCTGCCTGCCATTGCAGGAGGCACAGGTTTGATTCCTGATCAGGGAGATCTCCTGGAGAAGGAAATGGCAACCCACTCCAATATTCTTACCTGGAGAATACCATGGACAGAGGAGCCTAGCAGGACAGTCCATGATGTTGCAAAAGAATCAGACTTGATTTAGAGACTAAACAACATCAAATGGGTAAACATTTGTGGTTCAGAAAAATTAGTGTGTAATAGTGTGTGTGTGCTCAACCATGTCTGACTTTTTGTGACCCCATGGACTATAGCCTGCCAGGCTGTCTATGGAAATTTCCAGGCAAGAATACTGGAGGGTTGACACAGAGCCCCTGTTTGAGATTTCAGAGCCATACAGCAAATTCCCATCAGCCATCTATTTTACACATGGTAATGTAAGTTTCCATGTTGCTCTTTCCATACATCTCACCCTCTCCACCCCTCTCCCCATGTCCATAAGTCTACTATGTTTCTCCATAGCTGCCCTGTGAATAAATTCTTCAGCACCATTTTTCTAGATTCCATTTATATGCATTAGAATATGATGTTTATCTTTCTCCTTCTGACTTATTTATCTCTGTTTAATAGGTTCTACATTCATCCACCTCATTGGAACTGACTCAAAGGTGTTCCTCTTTATGGCTGAGTAATATTCCAAAGGGGTAGGATGGGGAGGGAGATGGGAGGGGGATTCAGGAGGGAGGGGATATACGTATACCTATGGCTGATTCATGTTGAGGTTTGACAGAAAACAACAAAATTCTGTAAAGCAATTATCCTTCAATTAAAAATTAATTAATTAAAAAANGGTGGGATGGGGAGGGAGATGGGAAGGGGATTCAGGAGGGAGGGGATATACGTATACCTATGGCTGATTCATGTTGAGGTTTGACAGAAAACAACAAAATTCTGTAAAGCAATTATCCTTCAATTAAAAATTAATTAATTAAAAAATATTGGCGGGGGGGGGGGAGCCTGTATTTCCTTCTGCAGGGGATCTTCCCAACCCAGGGATTGAACCCATGTCTCCTATGTCTCCTGCATTGGCAGCGGATTCTTAGGCATATCCACTATTACAAAGTTAGTAAATAGTAAGAAACACCTAGAACAATGTGTCTTCTGAGGACTAGACCAAAAACTTCAACTGAAAGCAAAAATAAAATTGAAAATCATGAGTAGTTTTTTTTAACAGAGAAAAATATTTTATCTATGTGTAGACCTCAGTAAAAGCTTAAATTTATAAACTTTGACCAAAGTACTTAAACACTATTAATAGATGTCTTTCTCAGAAATGAGAAGGAAGCCTATAGCTCATTTTTAAAAATTTCACAGTTAATATATTTGAAACATTCTAGTATGAAAAGTGACTGTCTTTTGATAAACACTAGCATAACAGAGGAGACAAAAGTCAGGGTTACTTCTTTCATAGAAGAAGTTCCACAGAGGCCTAGAAGAGTAATGTTAAATACTTTTAAAGCATGTGTAGGTTGATAGATTTCCCAATATATATGTCTAGATTTCATAAAGATCAAAGGAGAATTTAACAACAAACTATAATATAGAGTATAATTAAGTAACCTTTTTCTTGCCATTATTAGTCTCTTAAAATATCAAAATATGAAAAACAGAGTTCTCTTTTATCATTGTTTTTAATTAAAATTTAACCAGATTCTTAATTCTTTAGTAAAAAAAAAAAAAGGGACAATTAGAAATACAATAATTCAATAGCACTTATTCCATCCACAAATCTGTTAGTATTGTTTCATATTTTATGTTAGCATGCCTATAATGTTCATAGTTTTTAAATATAATTGTTATTATTTTTCATAATTAAGTGCATATGATAGTTATACCACTATCATTTCAAAGTTTATTCATTTCTGGGATTTTTTTGCTGTTGTTATTATTTTTTTTAATTTTAATTTTTTTTTAGAGCTTCCATTTTACTTTATTTTACTTTACAGTACTCTATTGGTTTCGGCATACATTGACATGAANAATTAAGTGCATATGATAGTTATACCACTATCATTTCAAAGTTTATTCATTTCTGGGATTTTTTTGCTGTTGTTATTATTTTTTTTAATTTTAATTTTTTTTTAGAGCTTCCATTTTACTTTATTTTACTTTACAGTACTCTATTGGTTTCGGCATACATTGACATGAATCTGCCACGGGTGTGGCCTCAGGATTTTAGTTTTCCAACCAGAGATTGAATCCGAGCCCAGAGAAGTGAGAGCTCAGAGTTCTAACCACTGGATTGCCAGGGAATTACCTGAGTTCCTTAGATTGTCTTCATTTTGTTAATGGGAACAAAAAAGAAAAAAAAGTGCTGCATGTACTTAGATTCTGCAGTTTTAGAATTTGTATTTATTTCCTCTGTATTTGAACACAAATGACATGTTTTTATTAGGCAACACATTTATTTGTTCAACAGTTGTAGAACTGGGTTCATTTTCTCTATGCATTGAACTGTATATATGAGAAGCCCAAATATCGTGTATAACGTTTTTTCTTTTTCTTCTTCTCCAGGTAAGATGTCTCTACAATTTTTATTTGAAGATTAAAAAGTTAGCTCTGTACCTTAGAGTTTTTAGATCCCAATTGTGTTGCTGTTGTTGCTATGGCAAGTGTCATTTCCCCCTGGAAATGAAAATGTTCCCTCAGAGGCAAATATTTTTAGAAGCATAGGTTTCAATGCTTCCTGGTTCCTAATATTATTATAAGTAATTATTAATTACTTCTACAATTTGTCAGTACTCCCAAATACTTATATTTTATTGATATTTTCTGTCTTTTCTAATGATCTTATTTAAATTGTCTTCCTTTATTCTCAATTCTCTGTAATATATTTTATTAAGATGTCCTGGGCACAACTAGAAATTTTTTCCAAGTATACAGTTCAGAGTGAATTAGGTTACAGCATACCCTTCTAAAATTAGATATTAAAAAGTCAGTATGGTCACCACTGAACAAAGTGTTTCCTTGTGTTCTAAGTCACTTCATACTGGGGGTGAATCAATAATGTTAAAATTCAAAGTTAGTGAGAGATGGAAAAACAGGAGTTTTTCCTGGTTATTCTTGCACTAGTTTCCAAGAATAATTTTCCCATATGCATCTGAGGTATGTAAATTAGTCAAGAATTGTGAACTTCAAGAAAACAAGGATTCAAATTTTTATCGTTTCATGTAAACTGTAGGTTTATGATAGGTTTCCTTTTTATTGTGTTTAAGGAGTTTATTGCTAGTTTTCATGTGGTGAGAATGTTCAAACTTAATGGATGTGGATTTTCTCAATTTCTTTTGTTACACTAATTGAAATGATCATGTGGTTTTATCATTTATCCTATTAATGTGCAGTTCTGTATTAATTTTCAGATGTCAAACCAAACGATCCAAACTCTATTGCAGACAGCAAAAGCAGTTCTAAGATTAAAGTTTATAGTGATGCAAGTATATCTCAGGAAACAAATCTGAAATAACCTATCTTATCTCTAAAGAAACTAGAAAAGGGACAAACAAAACCCAATGTTAGTACAAGGAAAGAAAGATCAGAGTGGAAATAAAGTAGAGAATAGGGGAAAAAACCAAAACTTTAGAATTGTTACTTAGAAAACAAAAGTAATAAAGCCTTAACAAAACACATCAAGGAAAAAATAGGTTCAAATAAAATAAGAAATAAATTACAACCAACATCACAGGAAAACAAATGTTCAGAAGAGAGTACTGAACACAATTACATGCTAATTAAACAGACAACCTACAAGAAATAAATTCCTAGACATGTAAATTCCCCCTACTGATAAGGAATAATAAATATAAACAAACTCATTACCAGTTAAATTGAATTATAAAAGAAAACGCCATGCCAACAGAAGTCCAGGACCAGAAAACTTCACAGGTGAAGTCAATAAAACATTTAAAGAAAAGTTAACACCTGTTTCTCTCAATCCAAGAGGAAGGAATGCCTCCAAAGTCATTCTACTAGGGCAGCATCATACACACCAGACACCATGTATACACACAAAAATTACAGGCCAATATTCCTGATGAACATGCTGCTGCTAAGTCACTTCAGTCGTGTCCGACTCTGTGTGACCCCATAGACGGCAGCCCACCAGGCTCCCCCATCCCTGGGATTCTCCAGGCAAGAATACTGGAGTGGGTTGCCATTTCCTTCTCCAATGCATGAAAGAGAAAAGTGAAAGTGAAGTCGCTCAGTCTGTCCGACTGTTAGCGACCCCATGGACTGCAGCCCACCAGGCTACTCCGTCCATTGGATTTTCCAGGCAAGAGTACTGGGGTGGGGTGCCATTGCCTTCCCCGCCTTATGAACATAGATGCAGAAATCTTCAACAAAATATTAGTAAACTGAACTCCTAAAATGCATCGAAAGGATCATCCATAAAATGTTCATGTAAAATTAACTCCAGAGATAATAGGAAGGTTCAATATCTGCAAATCAACCTAATATACCATAATAAACTGAGTAAAATTTATATGATCAATAGATGCAGGAAAAGTTTGACACAATAATTCATTTATGATAATTACTTTCAACAATGTACATATAGAGGAAACATACTTCAAACTTATGAAAGCCATATGTCAAACACACATCTCACGTTAACATTCAACAGTAACAACCTGAAAATATTTTCTCTAAGATCAGGAACAAAACAAGGATACCACCCTTGCCCCTTTTATTCAACACAGTATTATAAGTTTTAGCCAGAGCAATTAGACAAGGAAAATAAATAAAATGCATTCAAAGAAAAATAAAAATTGGAAAAGGAAGTAAAACTGTCAGTTATCTGTGAACAATATGATTACATGTAAAATCTTAAAGTCTCCATCCTAAAACAGACCTCAAATAAATTCAATAAATTTGCAAGAGTACACAGTCAATATGCAAAAATCTGTTGCATTTTTATTATACTATTTCCCCAGGTAGCACTAGTGGTAAAGAACAATCCTGGAAATGCAGGAGACATAAGAGACTCAGAGTTCGACCCCTGTGGCTAAGAGTCCCTGGAGGGGGGCATGGCCACCCACTCCTGTATTCTTGCCCAGAAAATCCCATAGACAGAGGAGTCCGGCAGGCTATAGTCCATAGGATCTCAAAGAGTCAGACATGACTGAAGCGACTTAGCAGAGCACACACAACAAACTATCAAAAAGATATTAACAATCCCACTTATAATCCCTTTTACAACTGTACCAAAAAGAAGAAAATTCCTAGGAATAAATTTCACCAGAAAAACATAAGACTTGTGCTTGGAAAACTATTATACTAATGAAAAACTGAAAATGAAACAGACAAATGGAGAGATATGCTGTGGATTAAAATCCTCATGGATTTTCATGGACTAAAAAAATTTTTTTAAGATAACCAAAGTCCAAGGCAATCTACAGATTCAATGCAACCCCTATAAAAATACCAAAGGCTTTTCTTTCAGAACCAGAATAATTCTAAGGTTTTATATGCAATCACAGTTCAGTTCAGTTCATTGAGTCGTGTCTGACTCTGCGACCCCATGAATCACAACACGCCAGGCCTCCCTGTCCATCACCAATTCCCGGAGTTTACTCAAACTCATGTCCATAGAGTTGATGATGCCATCCAGCCATCTCATCCTCTGTCGTCTCCTTCTCCTCCTGCCCCTAATCCCTCTCAGCATCAGGGTCTTTTCCAATGAGTCAACACTTCGCATGAGGTGGCCAAAGTATTGGAGTTTTAGCTTCAACATCAGTCCTTCCAAAGAACACCCAGGACTGATCTCCTTCAGAATGGACTGGTTGGATCTCCTTGCAGTCCAAGGGACTGTCGAGTCTTCTCCAACACCACAGTTCAAAAGCATCAATTCTTCGGTGCTCAGCTTTCTTCACAGTCCAACTCNACACCCAGGACTGATCTCCTTCAGAATGGACTGGTTGGATCTCCTTGCAGTCCAAGGGACTGTCGAGTCTTCTCCAACACCACAGTTCAAAAGCATCAATTCTTCGGTGCTCAGCTTTCTTCACAGTCCAACTCTCACATCCATACATGACTACTGGAAAAACCATAGCCTTGACTAGACAGACCTTTGTTTGCAAAGCAATGTCTCCGCTTTTGACTATGCTATCTAGGTTGGTCATAACTTTTCTTCCAAAGAGTAAGCATCTTTTAATTTCATAGCTGCAGTCACCATCTGCAGTGATTTTGGAGCCCCCCCAAAATAAAGTCTGACACTGTTTCCACTGTTTCCCCATCTATTTCCCATGAAGTGAAGGGACGAGATACCATGATCTTCGTTTTCTGAATGTTGAGCTTTAAGCCAACTTTTTCACTCTCCTCTTTCACTTTCATCAAGAGGTTTTTTAGTTCCTCTTCACTTTCTGCCATAAGGGTGGTGTCATCTGCATATCTGAGGTTATTGATATTTCTCCCAGCAATCTTGACTGCAGCTTTTGCTTCTTCCAGTCCAGCCTTTCTCATGATGTACTCTGTGTATAAGTTAAATAAGCAGAGTGACAATATACAGCCTTGACGTACTCCTTTTCCTATTTGGAACCAGTCTGTTGTTCCATGTCCAGTTCTAACTGTTGCTTCCTGACCTGAATATAGGTTTCTCAAAAGGCAGGTCAGGTGGTATGGTATTCCCATCTCTTTCAGAATTTTCCACAGTTTATTGTGATCACAAAAGACCCTAACTAGCCAAAATGATCTTAAGAACAAATCTGGAAGTATCATGTTCCCCAGTTCCAAACTATCCTAAAATCCTCCACTAATCAGAATAGAGTACTGACATAAAACCAGACACATAGGTGAAGGAATAGAACAGAGGGTCTAGAATAAACCCATACTTATTTGGTCAATTAATCTACAACAAAGGAGGCAAGATTATACAATGGGGAAAAGGGATACTTCAATTAATGGTGCTGAGAAAATGTTAACAGCTACATGCAAATGATTTAAACTGGACTATTTTCTCACAGCATATACAGAAACTTAAAATAGATTAAAGATTTAAATTTAAGGCCTGAAACCATAAAACTCCTACTAGAAAACTTAGGCAATATGCTTTTTGACATTTATCTTAGAAGTAATTTTTTTGTATGTCTCCTCTGGCAAGGGAAACAAAAGCAAAAATAAATACATGGGACTATGTTAAACTAAGAAGCTTTTGCACAGTGAAGTAAACTGAACATAAAGGCCCCTTACTTAATAGAAGATATTTACAAATGATATGTTGAATAAGTGGTTAATACCCAAAATATATTAGTACAAATAACTTATACAAACAATAAGTGTATACAATTATAACTCAATTAGAAATTTGAAAAATTAAAATAGAAAAAAAAGGGTACATTTCAGGGGAGTTCTTATTTCTGATTGCTTATCTTCTTAAACATACTGAATCACTTTCTATACATGACACATAGCCAATTCACTTTACTTCTATATATGCTCTGGCTTCATTTTTTAGCATTTCTATAAACATAACATAACTGTATTGGTTCATCTCCCTGAAGAATTTTAAAAGGATCTATGATCCCTCAATACCCAGGAAGGGTTGATTCTAGGACTCTTGTAGATGTAAAAATGCACAGGTACTCCAATCTTTGTATAAAACAGTCTAGTGTTTGCATATAGACTACACATATCCTTCTGTGTAGTTTAAATAATCTCTAGGTTACTTATAATATCTGATACAATGTAAATGCTATGTAAATGGGCCAGGATATGTTAAGTTCAAATTTTGCTTTTTGGAACTTTCAGAAATTTTAAATATTTTCAGCCTGCGGTTGAATTCACAGATGCAGAGCCCCCAGATATGGACAGCTGACTGTATCTGTATTTGACCTCTTCCTTTGGCCAGCACTTATCCTCAATCGGTTGATATTATCTTCCTCAAGGGAAATAAGATTTACCTTCTCCTCAAATGCTCAATTTCACTTCCGTGGTGGCTCAGATGGTAAAGCATCTGTCTACAATGCAGGAGACCCGGGTTCAATCCCTGGGTTGGGAAGATCCCCTGGAGAAGGAAATGGCAATCCACTCCAGGACTATTGCCTGGAAAATCCCATGGACAGAAGAGCCTAGTAGGCTACAGTCCATGGGGTCGCAAAGAGTCAGACACGACTGAGCGATTTCACTTCACTTCACTAATAAAAAAGTAATTTTCTTCTTCACTTTTCTTGAGGTGCAACAGACATAATTTTCACTGGAATGCTAAGTGAAAGTGAAAGTGAAAGCGAAAGTTGCTCAGTCAGGTTCCACTCTTTAGGATCCCACACACTCTACAGTCCATGGAATTCTCCAGGCCAGAATACTGGAGTGGGTAGCCTTTCTCTTCTCCAGGGATCTTCCCAACCCAAGGAACAAATCAAGGTCTCCCGCATTGCAGGCAGACTCTTTACCAGCTGAGCCACAAGCGAAGCCCAAGAAATACTAAGGTTAATGTTATTTCCAAACAAAAACATCAGTTTAGAGGTATTTCAAAATATTCTTAATAGGTATATTGGAGAAAAAAAAAAGAAAAATCTAATCATTGTATGAAACAATCACTATCTTTTAAGAGCTTATTCTTTGCCACACTCTAACAGGTGTGATTTGCATACACTTTTAATTTCCATTCTCAAATTAAACATTAAGTCTTTTCACATATATATATATATATATATATAAAAGAAACAAATTGCCAGTCCAGGTTCAATGCAGGATACTTGGGGCTGGTGCACTGGGATGACCCAGAGGGATGATGTGGGNGACTCTAAAGAAAGCTGAATGCTGAAGAATTGGTGCTTTGAACTGTGGTGTTGGAGAAGACTCTTGAGAATCCCTTGGTCTGCAAGGAGATCCAACCAGTCCATCCTAAAGGAGATCATCTTGGGTGTTCATTGGAAGGACTGATGTTGAAGCTGACATCTAATACTTTGGCTACCTAATTTGAAGAGCTGGCTCTTGAAAAGACCCTGGGAAATATTGAAGGCAGGAAAATGAGATGACATTGGATGATTCAATGGCATCACTGACCCAGTGGACATGAGTTTGGGTAAACTCTGGGAGTTGATGATGGAAAGGGATGCCTGGTGTGGTGTGTTCCATGGTGTAGCAAAGAGTCAGACACGACTGAAATGAACTTAAGGTAACTTTTCCTCAGTTTCTTTTCCTTGTTTCATGGATTTCACTATCAGAATGATCAAGTTATGGTAACATACCTTCAACTTAAAGTGATAGGCTTACAACTTGAATTGTGTCTGCAATGCTGTTTTATGCTTTGCAAATCCAGGAGAAAAAAAACATGAATAATTTCTTGAGGTTTTGGGGTAGTACAACTTTGCCAGCTTTTTGTTTATTTTCTAGCTTTGATTATATCTCAACATGTCTATCTCCATCTTTTTACCTTCACAGTGAAACTAGCCTCCAAGAAATAAAACCAATTTCAAGATATTATCTTACACTGTTTCCAAGCTGCTGCTGCTGCTGCTGCTGCTAAGTCACTTCAGTCATGTCCGACTCTGTGCGACCCCATAGTCAGCAGCCCACCAGGCTCCACCATCCCTGGGATTCTCCAGGCAAGAACACTGAAATGGGTTGCCATTTTCTTCTCCAATGCGTGAAAGTGAAAAGTGAAAGTGAAGTCGCTCAGTCGTGTCTGACTCTTCATGACCCCATGGACTGCAGCCCACCAGGCTCCTCCCTCCATGGGAGCTAGGGACCACCAACTCAAATTCATTTCTGAGCTAAGAGATATGCGATGCCCTTTGGATTGGCCACGGAATGACCAACTTCAGAAGATAGCCCTATTATTTTACATACAGGCTTGTTATTCTATACACAGGCTCCAAAATAAGTCCACAAATATGTCCTATCATAAATAATTATTCATGTTGGTTGTTTTTTAGTTGCTAAGTCATGTCTGATTCTTTTATAATACCAGGAACTGTAGTCCACCTGGCTCCTCATTCATGGGATTTCCCATGCAAGAATATTGGAGTGGGTTGTCATTTCCTTCTCCAGGGGTTCATTCTTGACCCAGGGCTTGAACTGATGTCTCCTGCATTACCAGACAGTTTTTACCACTGAGCCACCAGGGAAGACCAATAATAATTTTAAGTTACTGAAGTAGAATTACATACAGATATGTAACATAAATATCACCCATACCTTCTGTTTCTATATACAGAAAAGCTGTGAGTTTCTAAATTATCTACCAAACAGTGAAGAAGATCATTTAAAAGAAGAGATGACAGTATTTCTGTTTTAACATTTAACATATTTTAAGGACTTAATATATCCGTTGGAAGAAAAGGATTAGTCAGAAGCTGTATATTCAGTCCAAAAGATTATTATTCAGAAAAAACAGTTAATTTCTTATGGCATGAAATAGCTATTTTTTTTAAGTTTTCAAGCTAGATTTAACCATATTTGATATGAACAAGTTCATGATGTACTTTTGCAGAAATAATCTTCTCCCAAAGTTGATCAATTTCCTTTTTCACTTTTTTAAAAGGACTTTAAATCTTATTACGGAAAATCCCCTAATAATAATCACATAAGATTAAAACAAACTGTATGTATATCACAACAAACTGGAAAATTCTTAATATGGGAATATCAGACCACTTTGCCTGCCTTCTGAGAAACCTGTATACAGGTCAAGGAGCAACTGTTGGAACTGGACATGAAGCAACTGACAGATTCCAAATTGGAAAAGAGATGCATCAAGGCTGTATATTGTCACCCTGCTTATTTAACTTATATGCAGAGTACATTATAAGAAATGCCAGGCTGGATGACTCACAAGCTGGAATCAAGATTGCAGGGAAAAATATCAATAACCTCAGATATGTAGATGGCACCACCCTAATGGCAGAAAGTGAAGAGGAACTGAAGAGACTCTTGATAAAAGTGAAAGAAGAGAGTGAAAAAAACTGGCTTAAAGCTCAGCATTGAAAAACCTAAGATCAGGGCATTGGGTCCCATCATTTCATGGCAAATAGATGGGGAAACAATGGAAACAGTGAAACTTTATTTTCTTGGGCTCCAAAATCACTGTGGATGTTTAACTGAAGCTATGAAATTAAAAGACATTTGCTCCCTGGAACCATGACAAACCTGGACAGCAAGTTAAAAAGCAGAGACATCACTTTGCCAACAAAGGTCCATATAAACAAAGCTATGGTTGGTTTTTACAGTAGTCATGTACGGGTCTGAGAGTTGGACCATAAAGAAGGCTGAGCACCAAAGAATTGATGCTTTCAAATTGTAGTGCTGGGGAAGACTCTTGAAAGTCCTCTGGAAAACAAAAAGTTCAAACCAGTCAATCCTAAAGGAAAGCAACCCTGACTATTCACTGGAAGGTCTGATGCTGAAACTGTAATACTTTGGCCACCTAATGTAAATAGCCGACTCACTGGAAAAGACCCTGATGCTGGGAAGGGCTGTTCAGTTCAGTCACTCTATCATGTCCGACTCTTTGTGACCCCATGAATCGCAGCATGCCAGACCTCCCTGTCCATCAGCAACTCCAGGAGTCTACCCAAATCCATGTCCAGCGAGTCGCTAATGCCATCCAACCATCTCATCCTCTGTTGTCCCCTTCTCCTCCTGCTCCTAATCCCTCCCAGCATTGGGTCTTTTCCAATGAGTCAACTCTTCACATCAGGTAGCCAAAATGTTGGAGTTTCAGCTTCAACATCAGTCCTTCCAATGAACACCCAAGAGTGATCTCCTTTAGGCTGGACTGGCTGGATCTTCCTGCAGTCCAAGGGACTCTCAAGAGTCTTCTCCAACACCACAGTTCAAAAGCATCAAGTCTTTGGCACTCAGCTTTATTCACTGTCCAACTCTCACATCCATACATGACTACTGGAAAAACCATAGCCTTGACTAGACAGACCTTTGTCGGCAAAGTAATGTCTCTGCTTTTAAATATGCTATCTAGGTTGATCATAACTTTCCTTCCAAGGCTGAGAGAGGTGGAAAAGGGGGCAACAGAGAATGAGATGGTTGGGGTCATCACTGAACTGACTCAATGGACATGAGTTTGAGCAAATTTGGAGAAAAACTCAAAGACAGGGAAGCATATGGTGCTTCAGTCCCAGGATCACAGAGTCAGACACAACTTAGTGACTGAAAAACCATCACCACATGGGATATGGTTACATATAAATTACACATCTTACACATGTAACATCTGAATTAGAATTTTTTAATTTTAAATTTAATTGGAAGCTAATTACAATATTGTATTATTTTTTCCATACATCAACATGAATCTGCCACGGTTGTACACGTGTTCCCCATCCTGAACCCCCGTCCCACCTCCCTCCCCATACCATCCCTCAGGGTCATCCTAGTGCACCAGCCCCAAGCATCCTGTATCCTGCATCGAACCTGGACTGGTGATTCGTTTCTTATATGATATTATACATGTTTCAATGCCATTCTCCCAAATCACCCCACCCTCCCCCTCTTCCACAGAGTCCAAAAGACTGTTCTATACATCTGTGTCTCTTTTGCTATCTCGCATACAGGGTTATTGTTACAATCTTTCTAAATTCCATATATATGCATTAGTATACTGTATTGGTGTTTTTCTTTCTGGCTTTCTTCACTCTGTATTAGACTCCAGTTTCATCCACCTCATTAGAACTGATTCAAATGTATTCTTTTTAATGGCTGAGTAATACTCCATTGTGTATATGTACCACAGCTTTCTTATGCATTCATTTGTTAGAAAAATTTATAAGTGTAATCACACTTTAGGTATTAATTTTTACATGACTTTTCTCACTAAATTCTATATGATCACATATTTATTTTGTTGCTTCATAAAGGATCAGCATATTTGTTTTCATTGCTGTGTAAAATGTTTGATTTTATGAAAATATCACATATGTACCATTCATCTGCTGATGGGCATTTAGGTTACTTCCATGTCCTGGCTATTATAAACAGTGCTATGATACATGTACACCGATGTTGGGTACATGTGTTTCTTTCAATTCTGGTTTCCTCAGTGTATATGCCCATCAGTGGGATTGCTGAGTCATAGAATTTTTAAGAGTCCAGGATATCTGATGTTTTTAAGTTTTAATTTTTCCAAGCATAATTATACAAGTATATGAAATAATGTTTGTTTTGCTTATATTTATTCATCTTGAGAGATTTATCTAAATTTATTGTAGGATTTTTTATATTACCTTAGTAAATCTAACATTTAATTTTTCATAAATTGTTTTCATTGTTTATTTTTGTCATCCACATTATAATGGATAAAACTTTACTCACTTGCCATTATTGTACATTTATTACTCCTGTCATAAAATTCTGCTATACATTAGAAGGCATCAAAGTAACATTCAACATGATGCTGGAATTTATACTTTTCTATTATAAAACTTTTTAGTTTGACCTATTAAAATATTTCAAGAATCAAAAATATTTTAGAAACATTTCTTTTCCTTTTCAGTGATTAGTGAGTTACATATCCATGTGTTTTGAGCTGAATTCCCCTACCCTCACCACCATTTCAAATATGTTGAAGTTATAACCTTAAACACAGAAAGTGAGGGTATTTGGAAGACGGTCTTTATTCAGGGAACAAATTCAATGTTGTCATTAGTGTGGGCTCTCTCTTCCTAAAGGGACCTTGATAGTTCTGCTTAGCTTGACTAAGCTTTAGATAGATTTCTTCCTAACTCTGGGCCCTGACCTCTCTTTTTAGACATTAAAGAAAGCTTGCAATTGTAAATTATTTCTGCTCCATTAAGATGTAAATCCTCTCTCAGCTTCTTGCCAGGCTTTTTAACCTTGAAATAACCTTGCTTTAGAACTAAGAATGTCTTTCCCAAAGATCTGCGAGTCTTCCTTTGAAATATAATTTTTAAGACAGAGGCCCTATCTCCAGTCTCTGTGGGAGGGTAGGGACCTGACTTCAATAGGCCCCAGTTAGCAGACACAGATGGCCTAATCACAGTAGCCAGTGCACCCCTTTCCACTAATATCCCTGCCACTGCCTTTTCACTAGCTCACCCCAGAGCTTAAAAATTCTCTTGTCATTTGTCTCAACAGAGTCGAGTTCAATTTCTCTATTGTAATAGTCTAGACAACATCTGCAATATCTGTGAATATAATCTTCTTTGGCCATTCATCCTGTCTGGTGTAGTTTTTACTTAACAGCTCTGCTCCAATTTAATTAGACTCTTTCAAATGGGGGGAAGAAAAGCAATGACAAACCTAGAAAGTGTATTAAAAAGCAGAGACATTATTTTGCCTCCAAAGTTCCCTATACTGAAAGCTAGTTTATCCAGTAGTCTTGTACAGATGTGAGAAATGGACAATGAAAAAAGTTGAGTGCTGAAGAATTGATGCCTTTGAACTGTGGCTCTGGAGAAGACTCGAGAGTCCCTTGGACTGCAAGGAGATCAAACCAATTAATCATAAAGGCAGTCAATCCTGAATATTCATTGGAAGAACTGATTCTGAAGTTCCAATATTTTGGCCACCAGAAGGGAAGGGCCAACTCATTGTAAAAAAAGAAACCTGATGCTGAGCAGAATTGAAGGCGGGAGGATAGGGGATGACAGAGGATGAGATGTTTGGATGCCTTCACCGAATTAATGGACACTAACTTGAACAAACTTCGGGAGAGGGTGAAGGACAGGGAAGCCTGGTGTGCTGCAGTCCATGGGGTCTCAAAGAGTCGGACACAACTGAGCAACAGCAACACCAAGAGGGGAGAGGCAGGCACAGAGGCAGACATGTACACTGGGAGATGATGCTTTCAAATTGTAGTGCTGGGGAAGACTCTTGAAAGTCCTCTGGAAAACAAAAAGTTCAAACCAGTCAATCCTAAAGGAAAGCAACCCTGACTATTCACTGGAAGGTCTGATGCTGAAACTGTAATACTTTGGCCACCTAATGTAAATAGCCGACTCACTGGAAAAGACCCTGATGCTGGAAGGGCTGTTCAGTTCAGTCACTCTATCATGTCCGACTCTTTGTGACCCCATGAATCGCAGCATGCCAGACCTCCCTGTCCATCACCAACTCCAGGAGTCTACCCAAATCCATGTCCAGCGAGTCGCTAATGCCATCCAACCATCTCATCCTCTGTTGTCCCCTTCTCCTCCTGCTCCTAATCCCTCCCAGCATTGGGTCTTTTCCAATGAGTCAACTCTTCACATCAGGTAGCCAAAATGTTGGAGTTTCAGCTTCAACATCAGTCCTTCCAATGAACACCCAAGAGTGATCTCCTTTAGGCTGGACTGGCTGGATCTTCCTGCAGTCCAAGGGACTCTCAAGAGTCTTCTCCAACACCACAGTTCAAAAGCATCAAGTCTTTGGCACTCAGCTTTATTCACTGTCCAACTCTCACATCCATACATGACTACTGGAAAAACCATAGCCTTGACTAGACAGACCTTTGTCGGCAAAGTAATGTCTCTGCTTTTAAATATGCTATCTAGGTTGATCATAACTTTCCTTCCAAGGCTGAGAGAGGTGGAAAAGGGGGCAACAGAGAATGAGATGGTTGGGGTCATCACTGAACTGACTCAATGGACATGAGTTTGAGCAAATTTGGAGAAAAACTCAAAGACAGGGAAGCATATGGTGCTTCAGTCCCAGGATCACAGAGTCACACACAACTTAGTGACTGAAAAACCATCACCACATGGGATATGGTTACATATAAATTACACATCTTACACATGTAACATCTGAATTAGAATTTTTTAATTTTAAATTTAATTGGAAGCTAATTACAATATTGTATTATTTTTTCCATACATCAACATGAATCTGCCACGGTTGTACACGTGTTCCCCATCCTGAACCCCCGTCCCACCTCCCTCCCCATACCATCCCTCAGGGTCATCCTAGTGCACCAGCCCCAAGCATCCTGTATCTTGCATCGAACCTGGACTGGTGATTCGTTTCTTATATGATATTATACATGTTTCAATGCCATTCTACCAAATCACCCCACCCTCCCCCTCTTCCACAGAGTCCAAAAGACTGTTCTATACATCTGTGTCTCTTTTGCTATCTCGCATACAGGGTTATTGTTACAATCTTTCTAAATTCCATATATATGCATTAGTATACTGTATTGGTGTTTTTCTTTCTGGCTTTCTTCACTCTGTATTAGACTCCAGTTTCATCCACCTCATTAGAACTGATTCAAATGTATTCTTTTTAATGGCTGAGTAATACTCCATTGTGTATATGTACCACAGCTTTCTTATGCATTCATTTTTTGTTAGAAAAATTTATAAGTGTAATCACACTTTAGGTATTAATTTTTACATGACTTTTCTCACTAAATTCTATATGATCACATATTTATTTTGTTGCTTCATAAAGGATCAGCATATTTGTTTTCATTGCTGTGTAAAATGTTTGATTTTATGAAAATATCACATATGTACCATTCATCTGCTGATGGGCATTTAGGTTACTTCCATGTCCTGGCTATTATAAACAGTGCTATGATACATGTACACCGATGTTGGGTACATGTGTTTCTTTCAATTCTGGTTTCCTCAGTGTATATGCCCATCAGTGGGATTGCTGAGTCATAGAATTTTTAAGAGTCCAGGATATCTGATGTTTTTAAGTTTTAATTTTTCCAAGCATAATTATACAAGTATATGAAATAATGTTTGTTTTGCTTATATTTATTCATCTTGAGAGATTTATCTAAATTTATTGTAGGATTTTTTATATTACCTTAGTAAATCTAACATTTAATTTTTCATAAATTGTTTTCATTGTTTATTTTTGTCATCCACATTATAATGGATAAAACTTTACTCACTTGCCATTATTGTACATTTATTACTCCTGTCATAAAATTCTGCTATACATTAGAAGGCATCAAAGTAACATTCAACATGATGCTGGAATTTATACTTTTCTATTATAAAACTTTTTAGTTTGACCTATTAAAATATTTCAAGAATCAAAAATATTTTAGAAACATTTCTTTTCCTTTTCAGTGATTAGTGAGTTACATATCCATGTGTTTTGAGCTGAATTCCCCTACCCTCACCACCATTTCAAATATGTTGAAGTTATAACCTTAAACACAGAAAGTGAGGGTATTTGGAAGACGGTCTTTATTCAGGGAACAAATTCAATGTTGTCATTAGTGTGGGCTCTCTCTTCCTAAAGGGACCTTGATAGTTCTGCTTAGCTTGACTAAGCTTTAGATAGATTTCTTCCTAACTCTGGGCCCTGACCTCTCTTTTTAGACATTAAAGAAAGCTTGCAATTGTAAATTATTTCTGCTCCATTAAGATGTAAATCCTCTCTCAGCTTCTTGCCAGGCTTTTTAACCTTGAAATAACCTTGCTTTAGAACTAAGAATGTCTTTCCCAAAGATCTGCGAGTCTTCCTTTGAAATATAATTTTTAAGACAGAGGCCCTATCTCCAGTCTCTGTGGGAGGGTAGGGACCTGACTTCAATAGGCCCCAGTTAGCAGACACAGATGGCCTAATCACAGTAGCCAGTGCACCCCTTTCCACTAATATCCCTGCCACTGCCTTTTCACTAGCTCACCCCAGAGCTTAAAAATTCTCTTGTCATTTGTCTCAACAGAGTCGAGTTCAATTTCTCTATTGTAATAGTCTAGACAACATCTGCAATATCTGTGAATACAATCTTCTTTGGCCATTCATCCTGTCTGGTGTAGTTTTTACTTAACAGCTCTGCTCCAATTTAATTAGACTCTTTCAAATGGGGGGAAGAAAAGCAATGACAAACCTAGAAAGTGTATTAAAAAGCAGAGACATTATTTTGCCTCCAAAGTTCCCTATACTGAAAGCTAGTTTATCCAGTAGTCTTGTACAGATGTGAGAAATGGACAATGAAAAAAGTTGAGTGCTGAAGAATTGATGCCTTTGAACTGTGGCTCTGGAGAAGACTCGAGAGTCCCTTGGACTGCAAGGAGATCAAACCAATTAATCATAAAGGCAGTCAATCCTGAATATTCATTGGAAGAACTGATTCTGAAGTTCCAATATTTTGGCCACCAGAAGGGAAGGGCCAACTCATTGTAAAAAAAGAAACCTGATGCTGAGCAGAATTGAAGGCGGGAGGATAGGGGATGACAGAGGATGAGATGTTTGGATGCCTTCACCGAATTAATGGACACTAACTTGAACAAACTTCGGGAGAGGGTGAAGGACAGGGAAGCCTGGTGTGCTGCAGTCCATGGGGTCTCAAAGAGTCAGACACAACTGAGCAACAGCAACACCAAGAGGGGAGAGGCAGGCACAGAGGCAGACATGTACACTGGGAGAATGCCACATGATGATGAAGGCAGAGATCTGAGTGGTGCAGCAGAAGCCAAGGGATGTGGAAAATCCCTGCCAAACTACCTGAAGTTAGGAGAGAGGCACTGAACAGACTTCCCCTAGCAGCCCTCAGAGGGTACTAACCCTGTTGACACCCTGATCTTGGACTTCTCACCTCCAGAACTGTGAAAGAAAACATTTCTTTTGTTGAAGGCACACAGTTCATAGTATTTTGTTTCAACAGCCCTAAGAAACTAATGGGCTTCCCTGGTGACTCATTGATAAAAGAACCTGCCTGCCAATTCAAGAGATGCAGGTTCAATCTCTGATTCAAGAAGAACCCCTGGAGAAGGAAATGACCCCTATTCTAGATTCTTGCCTGTGAAATCCCATGAATAGAGGAGGCGGGTGGGTGACAGTCCATGAAGTTGCAAAAGAGTTGGACATAACTTTGCAACTAAACAACAAAAACAAGGAAACTAATACATTGTATTATGTAGCGATAAGACTTGATTTGTAGTTGAGAAAGCTAGTCTTGGAGACCTACTATGCTGCTTCCTGGTTTGGGGGCTGGGATAAATCTGTAAACTTTCTAAACTTCCATATCTTTATGGCAATTGAATGACCTAACATTTTGAGAGAGGTTTGCTCATAACAGGGATAAATAAAATGAAGTATTGTTTTTCATTTGAAAGGTTATTTTCTAAGGTTAAAGACAGCACTAGCAAAGTTTCTTAAAAAACAAAAAATGCAACCAGGATTAAGCACTTAGTAGTCTTCCTTAAGAAAGGAAAAATCTGGAATTTGAAACATTTCTCCTTTGAATTTTCTACTTTATTAGTGTTTTCCATGGAATCTGTATTGTGTTAAGTTTTATCCAATGTACAAAGTCTTAAAAGAGCCTATATGTTTTCACTCCAAACTAGTTTATTTCACTGATATATAACTCCATCCCAATCTCAGCATAGACATATAGGTCATTTGTCATCTTTACAACCCTCTCACAAGGAGGGTAGAATCTCTTAAATTCTCTTAAGTAGAAACACTTGTATTTTTTTTTTT
>SJYX01012962.1:317312-332803 GCA_006410675.1 Oreotragus oreotragus
TCATTACCATCTTTCTAAATTCCATATATATGTGTTAGTATACTGTATTGGTGTTTTTCTTTCTGGCTTTCTTCACTCTGTATTAGACTCCAGTTTCATCCACCTCATTAGAACTGATTCAAATGTATTCTTTTTAATGGCTGAGTAATACTCCATTGTGTATATGTACCACAGCTTTCTTATGCATTCATTTTTTGTTAGAAAAATTTATAAGTGTAATCACACTTTAGGTATTAATTTTTACATGACTTTTCTCACTAAATTCTATATGATCACATATTTATTTTGTTGCTTCATAAAGGATCAGCATATTTGTTTTCATTGCTGTGTAAAATGTTTGATTTTATGAAAATATCACATATGTACCATTCATCTGCTGATGGGCATTTAGGTTACTTCCATGTCCTGGCTATTATAAACAGTGCTATGATACATGTACACCGATGTTGGGTACATGTGTTTCTTTCAATTCTGGTTTCCTCAGTGTATATGCCCATCAGTGGGATTGCTGAGTCATAGAATTTTTAAGAGTCCAGGATATCTGATGTTTTTAAGTTTTAATTTTTCCAAGCATAATTATACAAGTATATGAAATAATGTTTGTTTTGCTTATATTTATTCATCTTGAGAGATTTATCTAAATTTATTGTAGGATTTTTTATATTACCTTAGTAAATCTAACATTTAATTTTTCATAAATTGTTTTCATTGTTTATTTTTGTCATCCACATTATAATGGATAAAACTTTACTCACTTGCCATTATTGTACATTTATTACTCTTTTCATAAAATTCTGCTATACATTAGAAGGCATCAAAGTAACATTCAACATGATGCTGGAATTTATACTTTTCTATTATAAAACTTTTTAGTTTGACCTATTAAAATATTTCAAGAATCAAAAATATTTTAGAAACATTTCTTTTCCTTTTCAGTGATTAGTGAGTTACATATCCATGTGTTTTGAGCTGAATTCCCCTACCCTCACCACCATTTCAAATATGTTGAAGTGATAACCTTAAACACAGAAAGTGAGGGTATTTGGAAGACGGTCTTTATTCAGGGAACAAATTCAATGTTGTCATTAGTGTGGGCTCTCTCTTCCTAAAGGGACCTTGATAGTTCTGCTTAGCTTGACTAAGCTTTAGATAGATTTCTTCCTAACTCTGGGCCCTGACCTCTCTTTTTAGACATTAAAGAAAGCTTGCAATTGTAAATTATTTCTGCTCCATTAAGATGTAAATCCTCTCTCAGCTTCTTGCCAGGCTTTTTAACCTTGAAATAACCTTGCTTTAGAACTAAGAATGTCTTTCCCAAAGATCTGCGAGTCTTCCTTTGAAATATAATTTTTAAGACAGAGGCCCTATCTCCAGTCTCTGTGGGAGGGTAGGGACCTGACTTCAATAGGCCCCAGTTAGCAGACACAGATGGCCTAATCACAGTAGCCAGTGCACCCCTTTCCACTAATATCCCTGCCACTGCCTTTTCACTAGCTCACCCCAGAGCTTAAAAATTCTCTTGTCATTTGTCTCAACAGAGTCGAGTTCAATTTCTCTATTGTAATAGTCTAGACAACATCTGCAATATCTGTGAATATAATCTTCTTTGGCCATTCATCCTGTCTGGTGTAGTTTTTACTTAACAGCTCTGCTCCAATTTAATTAGACTCTTTCAAATGGGGGGAAGAAAAGCAATGACAAACCTAGAAAGTGTATTAAAAAGCAGAGACATTATTTTGCCTCCAAAGTTCCCTATACTGAAAGCTAGTTTATCCAGTAGTCTTGTACAGATGTGAGAAATGGACAATGAAAAAAGTTGAGTGCTGAAGAATTGATGCCTTTGAACTGTGGCTCTGGAGAAGACTCGAGAGTCCCTTGGACTGCAAGGAGATCAAACCAATTAATCATAAAGGCAGTCAATCCTGAATATTCATTGGAAGAACTGATTCTGAAGTTCCAATACTTTGGCCACCAGAAGGGAAGGGCCAACTCATTGTAAAAAAAGAAAACTGATGCTGAGCAGAATTGAAGGCGGGAGGATAGGGGATGACAGAGGATGAGATGTTTGGATGCCTTCACCGAATTAATGGACACTAACTTGAACAAACTTCGGGAGAGGGTGAAGGACAGGGAAGCCTGGTGTGCTGCAGTCCATCAGGTCTCAAAGAGTCAGACACAACTGAGCAACAGCAACACCAAGAGGGGAGAGGCAGGCACAGAGGCAGACATGTACACTGGGAGAATGCCACATGATGATGAAGGCAGAGATCTGAGTGGTGCAGCAGAAGCCAAGGGATGTGGAAAATCCCTGCCAAACTACCTGAAGTTAGGAGAGAGGCACTGAACAGACTTCCCCTAGCAGCCCTCAGAGGGTACTAACCCTGTTGACACCCTGATCTTGGACTTCTCACCTCCAGAACTGTGAAAGAAAACATTTCTTTTGTTGAAGGCACACAGTTCATAGTATTTTGTTTCAACAGCCCTAAGAAACTAATGGGCTTCCCTGGTGACTCATTGATAAAAGAACCTGCCTGCCAATTCAAGAGATGCAGGTTCAATCTCTGATTCAAGAAGAACCCCTGGAGAAGGAAATGACCCCTATTCTAGATTCTTGCCTGTGAAATCCCATGAATAGAGGAGGCGGGTGGGTGACAGTCCATGAAGTTGCAAAAGAGTTGGACATAACTTTGCAACTAAACAACAAAAACAAGGAAACTAATACATTGTATTATGTAGCGATAAGACTTGATTTGTAGTTGAGAAAGCTAGTCTTGGAGACCTACTATGCTGCTTCCTGGTTTGGGGGCTGGGATAAATCTGTAAACTTTCTAAACTTCCATATCTTTATGGCAATTGAATGACCTAACATTTTGAGAGAGGTTTGCTCATAACAGGGATAAATAAAATGAAGTATTGTTTTTCATTTGAAAGGTTATTTTCTAAGGTTAAAGACAGCACTAGCAAAGTTTCTTAAAAAACAAAAAATGCAACCAGGATTAAGCACTTAGTAGTCTTCCTTAAGAAAGGAAAAATCTGGAATTTGAAACATTTCTCCTTTGAATTTTCTACTTTATTAGTGTTTTCCATGGAATCTGTATTGTGTTAAGTTTTATCCAATGTACAAAGTCTTAAAAGAGCCTATATGTTTTCACTCCAAACTAGTTTATTTCACTGATATATAACTCCATCCCAATCTCAGCATAGACATATAGGTCATTTGTCATCTTTACAACCCTCTCACAAGGAGGGTAGAATCTCTTAAATTCTCTTAAGTAGAAACACTTGTATTTTTTTTTTTAAAGAGAACATACACAGAGTGACCTAGAAAACTTATATTTCTATTATAAACCTCAGCCTTTTTATCTTCAGTTATGGGCCTTTTTAATACTTTTTATTAACATCGTGCTTGGTAAAATAATATGAAAGATAGTATTCAGTTCAAGACTTCTTAAAACAGTATAATTTATAAACGGAGAGGTTTTATAACAAGATAATAATTTTATAATAACATTTTGCTTTTCTATTCCTCAGGAAGAGCTCAGGGAAAATAAACAAGGATCCATTTAAAGTCTGGGTTAGTGCCAGTTTGACTAGGTTCCATGCTAGGCAGGGTGCCATAATTAAAAGTTACACTAATCAATCATGAAACAAATAGTAATATCAGCAAGTGAAAAAAAGTAAACTTAGAGAAGGAAAAACAATGGCCTGTTAGGAATAATCAGGTGTGGACCAATGGTCAAGGATGGTAACAAATGGTGAACTGCTTTGTTGTACTTTTCCTATTTTTTAATCCCAGGAAACACCCTTTTAAGGGTGAGTTAACATCAGTTTAAGAGTTTTGATAACTTTATGAACAGTAGATCATATCAGTATCAATAGATTGAGTGATTGCTTTCAATAATAATGCTAAAAATTATTCATTGAACAAAAGATACAGAGAAGTCACTGGACTGAAGGTGTATTCTTTGATGTACTAATTTCAGTCTCCTTGGTCTTAAGTTAATTGCCAACAGCCTCTTAAAATAATTATATCAGTCTCTTACTGCACAGATCAAATTTTAGTTTGTCAAAAAAGAATATAATCGAGTGTTGATTGTGATTAACGCAACTTCAGCTGCAGGAGATAAAAAAAAGATTCCTTTTCTTCCTCTGTCGGTGGAATACCATCAAAGATCAAAATAATCTCTGATCCATTACTGTGTAAAGTATTGGTTTTAACTATTTTGAAATATTTATTTACACATACTATTTGGTATATAAAGTTTTCCAAGCTCTTTATTAGACATTACAGTAGAAAAGAGGGCTTCCCAGGTGGTGCTAGTGATAAAGAATCTGCCTGCCAATCCCTGGGCTCAGAAGATCCTCTATAGAAGGAAATGGCAACCTGCTCCAGTATTTTTGCCTGGAAAATTCCACGCACAGAGGACTTTGGTGGACTACAGTTCACTGGGCCACAAAGAGTTGGACATGACTGAGCACAGAACATGAACAGATCACAATTATGTAACTTGTACAGAAGGAATGGTGATGGCCTAGGGCCTGTAGGGAGCAGAGATACAGTGATGACGTCCAAAAAATTGATATCAAAAGCAGGATTTTGAAAGTGAAGCATCACAGGAACATGCCTATATCTAGAAGGGAAATAGAATGGCAACAGAGAGACCAACTATATATTGTTGCCATAGTCCACGTGAGAAATGGTGAGAATAATCTGAGATTGTGGCAAAGGTGAAGGAAAGAATAACACCAGGTTCAAGAGGCCTGAGACCAGGTGGACATGAAAGAAGAAAGTTATTAGTACAGGATAGCCCAAGGATTTAATTTCAATGGCTATGTAAGTAGCAAAGTCTTAACAAAGCACACATAGTGTGCTCTTGCCAAAACAGGTTGGAAGTGAAAGCAATTAACTTGCTATCAGAGATAATGAGTTTCAGAAACCAGTTCATTATCCAAGATCTACATGAAACTGCTTTTCAGCTTAAAAAAAAAATGAAGCCTAGATATTAAGATACTTGGAGAACTTATACTGGGTAATTTTGAGGGGAATAGATGAAAAATATCTTTAAGTTGTAAGAAGAAAACTCAAATTTCATTAGGCACTTGAAAAGATTTTTCAGGAAATGTAAATTTGGTCATTTCTCCATCTTTGAGAGCTGTTTGTCAGAGTTACAAGTATATTCACAGTTCTTTCTACTACTGTGTAACCAAGGTAATTTTTTCCCCATAAATACCCCATCATTGAATACAGAGAAAAATAAAGAAATAAACAAAAACACAAAACAACTTTGGTTTAATCTCACTGTTTTCATTTTCTAGAGCTGCTGTAATAAATTACCACGTAGTGAGTGGATTAAAACACAAACTTTCCTAGTCTGGGAACCAAGATCCCACATGCTGCCTGGCACAGCCAAAACAAAACAAAAAAATCCCCCACAAACTTACTTTCTTTTCTGTAGCTTTTCTGGGTGTTCTTTCTGGTGACTCTTGGGGGGAAGACTTTTGAAGATCGGTGGAGCTCTCAGCTCACATCACTCAGTTTCTTCTGCCATCACATCCACTTTTAAAGACGCTTGTGATTACATTAGGCACACCTGGCTCCTTCAAGCCATTCTCCCTAGTTTAAGGTCAGATGATGAATAACCTTAATTCCAGCTACAATTTACTTTCCTCTTTACCATGCATGGTAACATTGCCCCCTGTTCTGGGAATTGGGACATGGACATCTTCGGGGGGGCATTAATCTGTTTTTGACGTTGATAAATTTACCTTGATACAATTATTTTTTCTTTCTGATTAGATAAATATCTTCTATAACAATGTACCAAACATAAGTGGGATTGAGGCTCTGTGGCTTCTGAGCCTTAATATTTTGTGGGTGGAGGGCAGCGGGCCTGAGATTTCACAGCTATAACTACAAAATTCTGCCCCCTTTCTGTCTGGAATCTCTGTCTCCCCTTGACTGGAGAGTGTTCTGGTATAAGTAATTACACCTGGCTTAAACTGTGCCCTGCTGTCACCAAAAACTAGAGCTAGCTGTGCTAGATTAAAGATTTCATTGCTAGTGATTGTTTGGTCATGATATTTTAGTCTTTGCTACTCCATGGTCCTCTGGCCACAAACAGGAAATAAAGAAAATACTGACCTATTAAACAATGTGCAGTTCAAATGGATGCAACAGTGCAGCTGCAAGGCCCACTGGCTGTTCTTTCCTTTTGCCAAACCTNTTAAAGCTTTCATTGCTAGTGATTGTTTGGTCATGATATTTTAGTCTTTGCTACTCCATGGTCCTCTGGCCACAAACAGGAAATAAAGAAAATACTGACCTATTAAACAATGTGCAGTTCAAATGGATGCAACAGTGCAGCTGCAAGGCCCACTGGCTGTTCTTTCCTTTTGCCAAACCTACCCTCTCTCTTCACTGACTCTATCCCCTTGGACAATCTGTTTTTCAGGCTCCTGAATCTGCAGCTTCAGGTGTCTCCACTGGTTTGAGGCCTCTCCTAGAACTCCAAACTCCACCTTGAGGTTTCATTGTGAAGAAGCAGATATATGAGCAATGGGCTCTCATACTTTACTTTCTCCTTCAATTTCTTTAGATCAGAAAGGACTGTCGTCTATCTCACTTTTCTCCTTGCTATATCCTCCCTTTACCTTAATGCAGCCAACATATTACAGGGTTATTGGAAACATTATGTAAGGGGTATTAAAAAATTCTGCCTTATGTACAAAACTTTATGATCATAGTTTCTCCATGGTATGATTTTTACTGGGGGTCAAGGAACAATTTTTAACTAAGGATTACAGGTGATAAAATATTTAATACCCCCAAATAGTCACCCAATTGTATATGAATATCAAATAGCTCTTTCTACCATTTCAAAGCAATTTAATGTTTGTTTTTTCATTACTATTCAACTAATATTCAAAAACTTTTCAAGACATTCATACTGAAAAAGCAAATGACTTCCTCAATTCATTAAAACACCACAGCATGTTACTTATTATTATTTAGCAACTCTTTCCTGCAAGTATACTTAAAAATTGTACTTCTGCAAGATGGAAACCATATGCCTTTTCCTTCTTCAAAAGGGATTCAAAATTTTATTACAAGGTGGATAATATGAAAGCATTATCATTATATGTACTGGTGCAATATTTATGACTCTTAAATTTAGGAATAAATGACCTGTTTTATAATAAGCATAGCATTTTCCATTTGTAAACATTACATTTTCTGTCACCATGATGAGTTTCTACTGCTTGAAGGAGTGGCTCATTCATGAGTATCCTGCTTTTATCATAATATCTTAGAGAAATATGGGTAGGCCTTTAGATGGAGATACTACTCTAAAACAAAACCACATGATAATACTTTTAACTACAATAGAAACAGCATTCATTATTTTAAAGTAAATCTTTTTCTTTATATTTTTATCTCAATTTTTAGAAGGATGAACTTTTTATTTATGAAATTATATCATTCATAACAGGACACCAAAGTTTATAATTACTTATTTTTTGCTTAAATATGAAAGTGGATCAAATAAATATTAATTTTCTAGTTTTTTTCTTATTGTATTTATTGGTTTGAGTAATTTTAAACATCTGAGGCTTTTTAATTATTTTAAAATGATATATTTACTTAGGAGTGCTTGGATTATGTTTGAGACAAATAGATCAAATTTGGCAAGATAATGATAAAAAGAGAATATACAAATGTACTACAATAGGAATAAAGAAGTATATAAAAGAACAAAAGTAGGATATTAAAATTTAAATATATTACATGCTAAAATTGAATGTTTGTAGGATAGTAGTTTTGAAAATTTATGTGGATAAATTCCCTGAGTAATATAATTTTACTAAGATGTAAAGAACTAGAAAATTGAAATGGAAATTTAACTCTACAGAATCTAAATCAGTAACCTCCTAATATTCCACACAGTAATCAAATAGCATTAGAATTATTTTTTTCTAAGCATTTATCAAGAGATATTTATGTCCAGTCTCACACATGTACTTGCAGAGAGTTGAAGAAACAAAACAAAATGTTAAGCTTCTAAAAATGAAAAGTATTAAAAGCAAAAAATACCAAAACAATTCAAGATTATATATTAAAAGATAATATATAATGAACTATTTGTTTGTTTCCCCAAAACTCTAGATTAATTTAACAACAGAAAATTGATCAATATGTTTTTAAACATTAACAAATTAAAGAAAGAAAGCCATATGATTGTGACAATACTTGGTGGATCAGTTGGTAAAGAATTTGCCTACAATGAGGGAGACCCCAGTTCTATCCCTGGGTCTAGATGATCACCTAGAGAAAGAAAGGGAAACCCAATCCAGTATTCTTTTTTTTTTCCTTTACAATAAAAATCTTTATTTAATTTTGGTTACTACTGGAGTCACAGAGCAATATGCATTAACAGGATAAAACAATTCATAAAAACTGAGTATGCACGCGAATTTCTTAAACATTCAATCACCTGAAGAGAAAAATGCACAGATGTATGGTGGGAAAAACTGTATCTAACACTGAAACTACCATAGGACTTGTTCAACAAGTCCAACTTTTAGTGATAAAACTACTGTACTGGGCAAACTTGGCAGTCGTAAACCCACATCTACTCTGACAAGTCTGAACGGTGCATAAGCATAGTAACAGCATGAGTAAGAATGCCCTCCCACAGCACAGGTTCTAGGGTAGACACAGATTCACACAGACATCACTGCATTATGCTTTAAGGAAAGAGTTCCATTTACAACTTCACATTAACTCATATAAAAATAACCTGACCCTACACAAAATGTCCTGTTAGCAACATTCAAAGTAATTAACTGTTATAATTTCCATAGTGGCAGAGGTATTGAAGCAAAGAAAAAAAGGAAAAAAAGAAAAAAAAAAAACCCACAAAAAAGGCAAATTGTGACAAAGTATGTGTTAATTAACTGGACAGTATCCTCTTCCAAATTAAATGACGCTGTATAAAAATTTGCTGGAATTTTTTTTTTTTTTTTAACAAAACTGAACCCAGTACATTTACACTTGAGTCCAAGCCATTCTGCCCGTGGCGGGAAGCCGCAGTTCGGTTACCTTTCCCACTCACGGTTTTCTCCTCTTGCAGGTCATGCTTGGAGTCTGTGTCATTTGAGCGGTGTGTTAGACAGTTTTCACTGCCCGTGGGCGAGTCTACACTTTCATACCCCGCACTGAGTTGGTTTACGTAACTACTACCTCCTCTGCTAGTTCTTTCCTCTGAGCTGCTGGAGGCCTTATTCCCATTCCCTGGAGAAGAAGGAAAGTCATCTTTGGCTGTATCCCCCACTCTCTGTGAAATCCAGACCCAGAGGTCATCTCCCAAGAGGAACTGCCATTACTTGGTCCGTTGGCCAGACGACTGCAGTCTTTAACTGTGGCCTCTGCCTGTCCTACAGGCTCAGAAGATGCAGTCCTGCTGGTATTCGGGCCTGGGGCTTGAGACTGCTGCTGTTGGTACTGAGCCAACTGCTGGTGCGTCTCCTTTAGTTATTGCTGAAGAACTAGAATGGTACTCTGCATACCCTCTACTTCTTCGTTAAGTTGAATGATGAAGTCATTCAGTTCATCCTGACTGCTTTTAAGCTCCTCACTATATTTCTTCGGTAAAGCCAACTCTGCTTCAAGTTGTGCAGTAACATCCCTGGGACAGCTGCCTTCCAAGCTCTTGATTCTCCTGGATAAGCATTCAGTACTTCACCATTAACTTTTTGCCTGTTTGGCTCATTTGAGTGTGACCCAGAAGTTCAACAACAATCACGAAGGCCATGGTCTTACTGGCAAAACTGATATACAGTGTCTCTAAGTCACTATGCTCAAGGTTAAGAGCGATGCATATTCCATCTTTACATTTACTGGAATTTTACATGTTCAATTCATGGTTTTAAATCTCTAGGTTTTCATTCCCCAAAACTGTCTGAAGACACAGTGTGCCACAGACTTAAGACTTCTGTTTCTCCCTCTATTTTCTTCAAACAGAAACATTTCTCAAGTGTCTACATGTTCTAGAAGGGGAATTTTTCGGAGGTGGCCACTTCTTTGGAATAGTCCTATGCCATCAGGCCTCTGAAGCAAGGGGAGGGGGAAGAGAAAAAAGCTGAAACACAAGGTTCACCTGGTAAGTTTTACATTAAGCTTTACAAGGTGGATAGTATAAGAATGTGGCTTTTTGGCTCAAAAAGTCTGAGTCTTGGTGTGGAAACGAGTACGTGGCTGTCCCACCACAGCTTTCTCGCAGTGGGACTGTCAGGGAAGTCTTGACTGGGGAGTATGATTTGTTTACCTATCAGGCGTAAACTTCCAGGCACTCAGTTCATTTTGGGCTTGTTCCAGTTTGTCTTTAGTCTGTTCCAGTTCACTTTTCATTTTTAGGAATGACAAGTTGATCGTTGGGTCCACCGTTGATCTCAGTTGTGCAACGCTAGCCTGCTGGACTTGCTTGAGGTACTGATCTGAGTAGCACACTCTTGCATTTCTTGCTCCTTGGTTGCTAGTCGCTTTACAAGAATGTTTTCCCTGCGTGCAGATTCTTGCTGCTGGTGCTTTAGTTTTTCTTCAGATTCCCTTAAGCCAGTTACATCATTAGAGCTGAGATCTGTGTACTTGCCCTTCAAAGCTTGCACATATGCTTGCTACTGTTTCCACCTTAGAATTAATTCATCTCGTGCCATAACTTTGAAGTCTGTTTCACTCAGTCTAACCTTTTTGGGAAGAGGTTCTTCGTTGGTCATCCCGAATCCTCTCCAGATGGAGGCCGCGCCGGTGCCTGCCCACTGAATCACATAGGCCCACCCCACACTGTCCTCTCGCCGCCCAAGCCGCCGGACTGACCACGTCACTGCCGTGGATACCCGCGTTCCTCCTCCACGCCGCAACCCTGGCGCTCCACTTTATTTGCAGGTCTCGCTGCCACAAATGGCCCACTCCAGTATTCTTGCTGGGAAAATCCCATGGAAGAGGGGCCTGGAGGGCTACAGTCCAGGCAGTGGCAAGAGTTGGACATGACTTAGCGGCTAAACTACTACCCATATAGCTGATGAGCATATTTTATGAGCTAGCAATCCCACTACTTGGTGTATATCCTAGAGACAATCTTGCACATGTGCTTCTGTAGACATGAAATCATAATTTTCCTTCCAGTCCTGTTCATAATAGTAAAACACTGGAAACCACTCAATTTCCATCAACAATGGGAAAAACAGCAGCTGCGTACGAGTTACATCTTTTCAGTGGTGTTCAACTCTTTACAACTCTATGGACTGTAACCCACCGGGCTCTGTCTGTCCATGGGATTCTCCAAGCAAGAATACTGGAGTGGGTAGCCATGCCCTCCTCCGGGGGGTCTTTCCCACCCAGGGATCGAACCCATGTCTCTTTATGTTTCCTGCATTGGCAGGTGGTTTCTTTATCACTAGTGTCACCTGGGAAGCCCAAGACTGCAGGTACATGTGTCAAATTGGATGAATCTTAAAAGTATAACATTAACTGAGAATAGCAAGCTTCAAAAGAAGAAAACTAATTTCATTTATGTAAATTGGAAATGCACTGGAAATGAAAAAAAAATGAACTAAGTAATTATACATACATAACACAGATAGTAAAATTCTAAAGAAAAGAGAGATGCTTAAAAACATATAATTTGGAAAAAGTGGCTATTACTCCCAAGAGAATGAATTTGACGGAACAAACAAGGATTTTTTTAAGGCATGAAGCTGACTTCTAAATATATTGTTTGCCTTATCATCAAATTTAGTTGTATATCTAAGTTATATAAAGCAGCAGTTGTATGCATACTTGTATGTATGTGTATGTATAACTTAAAAACACATAATTTGGAAAAAGTGGCTATTACTCCCAAGAGAATGAATTTGACGGAACAAACAAGGATTTTTTTAAGGCATGAAGCTGACTTCTAAATATATTGTTTGCCTTATCATCAAATTTAGTTGTATATCTAAGTTATATAAAGCAGCAGTTGTATGCATACTTGTATGTATGTGTATGTATATATATTTCATGGTTTAAAAAATGAAAAGAATACAATGCTAATAATACATTATAGAAAACAATGCTTGGAAAAGGCAATGGCACCCCACCCCAGTACTCTTGCCTGGAAAATCCTATGGAGAGAGGAGCCTGGAAGGCTGCAGTCCATGGTGTCGCTGAGGGTCGGACACAACTGAGTGGCTTCACTTTCACTTTTCACTTTCATGCATTGGAGAAGGAAATGGCAACCCATTCCAGTATTCTTGCCTGGAGAATCCCAGGGATGGTGGAGCCTGGTGGGCTGCCATCTATGGGGTCGCACAGAGTCAGACACGACTGAAGTGACTTAGCAGCAGCAGCAGAAAACAATGCTAATAATACATTATGTGCACAAAAGCTAGAGACACAGCCCATGGAAAGGGCAGAGTTTGGAATCAGAGAAAATCAAGGTTGAATAGTTATTGCACTACTTAACTAGGTTTGTAACAGATATTTTTTATGAAAAAATAATAATATCCACTATATTATGAAAATAATAATATCCATTCCATAGGGCTGCCATGAGAACTAAATGAAATAATGAAGCAAAATGCAGGCAGAATGCCTGGCACATAGATGCTCAAATTGAGAATCAGCAAGAAGGAAATTAACTCTCCTTTGCTGACAGCAGTTACTACAGAAGAGAAGTATGTGTTTGCTGCAGCAACTACACTGTTGGAGGAATTGTCAAATTGTGAGTGAAAAAAGCAATGGAGTACAGCTTCCAATAAATAATATTGTAAGAAAGCAAGAGTTTCCTCCTACTCAGGCATGCATATAGATAGGCAGAGGGGAGGTCTGATAGAAGTGGCTCTCTTCTCATTGAGACTCTTTCGCCCTTTAGATGATCTGTCATTGTATGCAGAACACAGTGGCAGATTTATCCTCATGATTCAGGTTGCTCAGTAATGGTTCAGGTGAAAGCATTTCAGGAGTGCCATAAAGTGGGAACTCATAAATGACGAAGTCTATTATTGGGTGACAAGCTCCAGCCCAGTGACTTTGTTTGTGACTTTGTATAGAATCTGCAGAAATGCTTTCATTGTCACGAGCATCAGAAGGAAAGGAAAATGAAATGATAACACCAGTCAGCACATTTAATGGCCTGATGCTGTTCAAAAAACAAAACCCTCACATAACTGAAGGCTAAGCAGTTTAAAGTAATTGCTATGGTACAGAGCAATTACATTTACTGATGTAACTTGTAATTGTGGTGAGACTGAGATGTACTTTATAGTCTCCTTAATATTACAAGGAATATTCTTATTTCATGTTCTCAATAAATAAAGTGAATTTTCATTCTGCTTTTATTTTACAATCAGAATGACGATTAATGGTGTACTTCTCTACAATTAAATGATAGGTCACAAGAAAAAAATGTATATTGTTAGCTTATACATGTGACTAGTATTTTCTGTAAGAATTACTTTGAGGGAAGCAGCAGGAATAAGCTAGCACTTGGGCTCCTGTAAATCTACATTTATAGATTTATAATGAGACTGGTTGCTTCCTGTTACTATATTTAAATTTTGAATCATTTAAATTTGTACTTGTGCAAAATGAAAATCATATGGGAAAATAATAATCCTGATGTTTATCCAATTACAGGGTATTATAGACTCTGAAAAAATGCTTTGTAGAATCTTTAGAAATTACCTATACACACTTTAATCCTGCTCCCATTAATATTTCATAGGATTCTTCTTTGACGTTAACCTAAATCGATATAAATGGCATCCTTCATCTAATGTTTTCTGTGATATGCAAAGAGCTGCATCATCATACCAAATAACCAAAAACTTAATTTTAAATATTATTTCATATTTTTGCAATAAAATATCATTATTTTGGGCTTCCCCAGTGGCTCAGTAGTAAAGAATCCGCCCGCAGTGCAGGAGCTGCAGAAGATGTGGGTTCAATTCTTGGGTCATGAAGATCCCCTGGAGGCAACCCACTCCAGTATTCTTGCCTGGAGACAGAGGAGACTGGTGGGCTACAGTTCATAGGGTTGTACAGAGTCAGACATAATTGAAGATCTTAGCATGCATGCACATCATTATTTTACTTTTTATTCATGTCAAAGTGTTAATCAAATTAGGTGAAAGCAGGAGTCAAAAACATAGGTCCAAGTACCTGCATTTACCTTGATAACCTAGAAATAACGATCACCGCTTATACAGAAATTTTTATATGCATTAAATCATATTTAAATGATGAGGCATAAATACAACCACACAAAAAGAAAACTAATTGTGGAGAATTTTGAAAGAATTAGATAAAAAAGGATTTCTTAGGATTAATGGATATAGCTATACTTTCTTGCTCTTCCAATTTTGTTACAATCTGATCTAAACAAGATAAAGAGCTTTTGAGTTGGGTATCTTAGTACATCGAAAAACCTTATTAAAGCAACATACAACTCATTCAGTTCAGTCGCTCAGTTGTGTCCGACTCTTTGCGACCCCATGAATCGCAGCACGCCAGGCCTCCCTGTCCATTACCATCTCCCGGAGTTCACTCAGACTCATGTCCATCGAGTCTGTGATGCCATCCAACTCATTAAAAGTAATAAAAAAAAAAAAAGAAAGAAGATTTTATACAGTTCTATAACCAATGAATGACTTGAGTATCTGATTAAATTTCTACAAGAAGGCCAATGCATTTTTCTGAAAGTTCTTTGAAATTTACAATTAAAAAAGTGTAAATCTTCTACAAACTCTGCCAAGATCAGACAAAGAAGAATTGCTTGCTAAATTCAGGTCACTCTCTCACTCAGAAGTGAGTATGCCTAAATACTAAATAAAATATATATAAACGATATATATGAATGACAATTCTTTATGAACACTTTGGGTTTATTAGTCCATGAATGAAGCATTCCTTGAAATTCAGACTTTGTCAGTATAATCCCATCATAACTGAATAGTGGAGGTGATGGAATTCCATTTGAGCTGTTTCAAATCCTGAAAGATAATGCTGTGAAGGTGCTGCACTTAATATGCCAGCAAATTTGGAAAACTCAGCAGTGGCCACAGGATTGGAAAAGGTCAGTTTTCAATCCAATTCCAAAGAAAGGCAATGCAAAAGAATGCTCAAACTACCGCACAATTGCACTCATCTCGCATGCTAGTAAAGTAATGCTCAAAATTCTCCAAGCCAGGCTTCAGCAATACGTGAACCATGAACTCCCTGATGTTCAAGCTGGTTTTAGAAAAGGCAGAGGAACCAGAGATCAAATTGCCAACATCTGCTGGATCATGGAAAAAGCAAGAGAGTTCCAGAAAAACATCTATTTCTGCTTTATTGACTATGCCAAAGCCTTTGACTGTGTGGATCACAATAAACTGTGGAAAATTCTGAAAGAGATGGGAATACCAGACCACCTAACCTGCCTCTTGAGAAATCTGTATGCAGGTCAGGAAGC
>SJYX01012963.1:0-10801 GCA_006410675.1 Oreotragus oreotragus
GGTTGGGGGAGAGAGTGGCATGGACCTGCAGCAAAGGGACAGTAGCTTTGCTGCAGCTGACTGCTGCCCGGCTGGAACCAGGGGTCGACTCCCCCTCAGAACCATGGAGCAGCCCGTGCGGGCCGGGTCAGGGAGGAGCACCTGACCACCTGCCCCAGGCATGGTCTCTGGTGGAAGACCCGAGCCCCAGACTTGGACATCTGAAAAGCAAGTTGCCAGCTCTAGGACCCCAAAGCAGAGATCCCGGAGCTGAGAGGGTATTCAGATGAGTAGTGGAGAAGCAGGCCCGGCCACCTCAGGAAGTCCTGGAGCCCTGTGGAGCCAGCTTCCACGAGCCCAGCCCATCTAGGCCAGAGCCCTCAGCCTGGTGATGTCATCCCTTTGAGCCCTGGGAAGGGAGGGGCGGAGCCAGGCTGGAGCTCTGCGACTTGAGAGGCTCCACCCCCAGACCAGCTAGGCTTTGGGCCCTGTCTGCCCAGCTCCAGCCAGGCCTCCAGGCCAGCCTCCCTGCAGAAAAAGGCAGGCAGGAGGGTCCCACTTACCCACCCCAGCAGAAGGCTTACCTGGGGCCCTTGTCCATCACATCTGCATCCACCTAGGAGAGCTTGTTTCCTGGCACCCCAGCCTCAGCCTGCCTCTCCCCACAGCAAGTCCAGAAATGTTCATCTGCTCTGCAAAGTACCAGGTGTCCCAGTGGAATTTCTTCTCTAAATAGTGCTGCAGGAGGCCAACAACAAGCCAGGCACTACCCTGGGATTGCAGCACCGAGCTAAAGGAATAAAGACTCTGAGCTGAATCCAGGACTGTTCTGAGCCCCAGGGCCAGACAGCAGCCCCACAGGGTGGCCCCATCACCACTCACGTGCTCCTGGGGACAAAAACCTGCTCAAGGCCAGCTTCTGGCCTTCTCTCAAAGCTGACATCAGCCCCAGCACCCTGCCCACCTCCTCTCACTAACCCCGCCTGTACCAGCCATTGTGGCTCAGGGCCCCGAGGCAGGCTGGGCAGAATCTGGCCTTCCCACACCAGGCTCAGAGGTGGAGATGCTGTCGGGGGCTGCCTCGGGGCCACAGAGCTGGAGTGGCACAGAGGCAATAGCAGCCCAGCCCAGTGTGCAGGACTCCTCACGCCACAGGGCCTCTTACTGTGGACTTAGCTGCTTGGCACGGCCCCAGGGCCCAGGAGCTGAGAGGAGCTCTCCCAGGCACAAGCTCTCAGGAGCCTGGGAGCCAGGACCACAGCAGCCCACGTGCCAGGACAGATGCTGGGCTCCACGCCAGGCCCTCCTGGCCCTTCTAAGCCCTTGGCTCCATAGCCAGGACCTGTCTGTGGCAGACGAGAGTGAAGACAAGTGTGAAACCAGCAGGAAGGAAGGATGACTAGAAATGAAATTTCTGCTTTGTTCACTGAACCCTGGACCAGGGGCCCTGGACAAGACCGGCTCTGGGACCTACTCATGTTGGGAAAATGCTTGGCCAGATCTCGGACTAGACTTCACTTGTGGGACCACCCACGGGTCACGCGTGTCACACTTGCCAGGCTGCTTCCTCACGTATCAGGTTTGGTTCCCGTAACATTGCCATGATTGATGGAGATAAAGTGATGTTTTAATCCACTTTATGGATGAGGAAAGTGAGGCTGGATTTAAGAGTCTGTTTATTGATGGCCTCACAAGGCACATGAGGTTGCCCAGAAATAAATGAGCAATGGAACTTATCATGAGCTGGGCTGAGCAGAGAGCCCAGGCTCCCAGCCTTCTTCCCCATATTCACTGCTTCCCATCCTCAGCTCCACGGGAAGAGACTCAGCAGGAAGATGCTAGGGAAGACCTGTGACCCAGGGATACTGCTTGAGGAAAGAGGGGAGAGTAGTGGGTGGATTGTTACCCTGCCCGGGGCCTGGGACAGAGGGGCCTGGGGGTGGGGATGATGTGAGCACACACGTCATGGCATGTTTTCAAGGTGAGCTGGGAAGGGTGAGCATGAGAGCTGGAGGTCACTGTGCAGCGTGCACCTCATCCTTTACCTGCGGCAAACTCGGGTCTGGAAGATGCACGTCACGAGGAGGGAGGGACTTCTCCCTGCGTAATGTTAACAGGGTCAGTATTTGGTGAGAAGGAAGTTGTGTAGATGTAAGTGTCTTCTATTAATGCCTATGCATTGGTGTGCACACATGTACCTATGTGTGAGTGCCGGGGAGCAAGTATGTAAAGGAATGTAGCTCAGCTGGGCCAGGGCACTTCCTGGCACTGCCACTAAGATGCTGAGTCAGGCAGGGACCTCAGGGGGTCTTCCTCTCAGGATGAAAAGATGAAAAGGTGAGTGAACCTGAGCCCTGAGCAGCACCCCTACTCATTCCCCACCTCTGCAGAAGACCAAAGCAGAGGACCTGAACGGGTTGGTCAGAGCTGATGACATTTAAATTCCAGCCAGGAGTACTGAGGAGGCCAGGGAAGAGGAAGAAAAAGGTGGCGTGGATTCGGAAGGAGCGACTGGAGTTTGCAGATCTTGTCACTCAGCACCTGGAGCCCGTGAGCCCCACTGGGCCAGGAATTCAAAGGTCAGGGTGGTGCCAGGACCTGCCTGTGCCTGGGGCAGCCCAGAGCTGCACCCCCTCAGGGCCTTGGAACAGTTGGACTGCCCTGCCCTCCTGACTTCCCCAGCAAGTGCCCCAGGCTGAAGGCTAGAACCTCCTCCCTGCAGGGCGCTGGCTGCACAGGAGGCTGCCCCATTACCATGGAGAAGACCACTCCCCCTCCATTAGTTGGGGATGCATGGGATCGGCCCCAGGGAACTGTCAGAACAGGTGGCCTCGGCCTCAGGCCCAGAGCAGAGGCGATAAATCCTAATACCAGCAGCAGGGCAGGGGTAGAAGAGTGACTCACGCAGGAGGAGGGGGTTCCTGAGGGGCCTGAGGGGGTCGGGGTGGCCGAGAGCACAGCTCCCACCAGCCGCCCAAGTCTCCTCTCCAGGGCTTAGGTTCTGGCCCAGGTCCCAGCCCCGCACCTGGGAGCCCTTCCTCCCCATTCCCTCTGTGAAGGATGGACCTATAGGGGCCACAACAGGCATTCTAGACATATCCAAGCTGGAAGGACTCTCAGCTCCATTTCAGAGCCCAGCCCTCTCATTCCACAAATGAGAGACCTGAGACCCAAAGAAAGTGGGGCTTGGCCAAGGTCATAGAATTCATTAGGCCACCACCAAGATATATAAGGTGTTAGAAATTTTTACAAATGGGTTTTCCTTCTTCTTATTTGTTTTTGCCGTGCTGGGTCTCTGATGCTGCACGTGGGCTTTCTCTAGCTGGGACAAGCAGGAGCCACTCTCTAGCTGCAGTGCACAGGCTTCTCACTGCAGTGCCTTCTCTTGCTGCAGACAGGTTCTAGGGCATGCGGGCTTCAGGAGTTGTGGCACACAGGCTTGGTTGACCCATAGCATGTGGGATCTTCCCAGACCAGGAACTGAACATGTGCCCTCTGCATTGGCATGCAGATTCTTAATTACTAACTATAGAAAACCCTGGTGGGTTTTCTAAGTTGGTCGAACTTAGAAATGTTTCTGAAGGCTAGACAGTCTGGGCCCTAATCTGCACTGTGATTAAAATTCAGCCGCATGCCTCTCTCTGGGAAACGCTGCGGTGGAGCCATCAGCGCCTGCCACGCAGCTGCCTCCCGCTCTTCAAACGGGGCCCTGTGAGCACAAGGTCCTTGCGTCAGCTTCCTGGGCTTTGTGAGCCCTTCAGATCGTAGGCAGACGTCTGAGTGTCTGTGCTCTGGACATTTTTCTGGAGAGAAGCTCACAGCTTTAATCGATTTACAAAGAGCTGCAGGATGTGAAAGGTTGAGAGTCGTTGGCTAAAAGCATCAGGAATCCGGACTCCAGAGAAATCAGATCTTCGCAACCAGTTGCTAAGCGTCTTTGCAGCATTTACAGACAGAGAGGGGTTGGGCTCCTGTTCCCTGGGTTTATGCGTGTATATTTTTTTCAATGTGAAAGAACTTCAAAGCTGCAGGATCTAAGTTCCTCCAGGGTAAGTTTCTGGGCCTCTTGTTCACTCTGGAAGGGATCCTCAGAGCCTGGGTGGGGGCCTGAGTAGATGAAATGTGATTAATGTCTTGATCTGCCCACCACTACCTGAACTGCAACCATGACAAGAATCACAGTCATATGGAGGCTGTGACTCAGGAATTGCAAGAATTATTTTATGATTCAGTGGTGATTTTTCCGGACCCTTTTTGTCTCCTGTGAAGTACCGATCACTTTGGAGAGATCAAGGCAAATGCAGACCTCCTGACACATTTTGTGAGGCATACCTCTACTGCCCAAGATCTTTGGTGGGGCGGGGGGTGGGGAGAGGCTTGCTCCTGCAGACAGGAGAGGAGAGCTTCAGAGCCCAGACCTCAGGCATCTTAGTGCTCAGCTGTAGAGAGAAGACTTCCGAGTGCGAGGACCAGCATGCCCTGCCCAGCCTCAGGACACTGGCTGCAGCCCCCAGCCTCTCTACTTCCCCTGTCCCACTTTGCAGCCTCTGCAGCTCAGCCGCTAAGCCCCCTGGGGATTAAGACACTGGGGGAGGGGGCCAGAGAGCAGTTCATGGTGTGGGGGGTAAGGCGTGAGCTGCATTCCAAGGAGGGAGGACAGAGGTGGGGTCCCAGGCCCCCTGTACCCACCTTCCTCAGGCTTGCCTGGGGTCTGGACCCTCCATTAGAGAGCCAAGCTCTGCGCCCTGGCTGCACAGCTGCTGTTTCTGTCTGGGGCTAAAAATAGCCTCCAGTCTGGCCGTGTCCAGCTCAGGCTGGGCCAGAGCTGTGAAGGGGATGTACAGGCAGGAGGGGACAGAAGTGGGCAAGAATCATGCTGCCCAAAGTGGTACAACCCAGGAGAGATGGGGGACACCCCAGGGGAGACTCCCGAGGTGAGACAGGAGCCCTCCCCAAAGGGGGATGGGAGACCCCCTCAAGCGGAGACAGGAAACCCCCAGGGGAAACTCAAGGGGAGACAGGAGACCCCCCAAAGGGGGATGGGAGACCCCATAAGGGTGGATGGGAGACCTCCCAAGAAGAGATGGGAGACCCTCCCAAGGGTGGCTCCCCAAGGGCAGATAGGAGACCCCCAGAGGAGATGGGAGATCCCCCCCAAGAAGAGATGGGAGACCGCCCCAGGGGGAGATGAGAGACCCACCCAAGGGGAGGCTCCCCAAGGGGAGACAGGAGATCTCCCCAAGAGGGGATGGTAGACCCTCAGGGGCAGATAAGAGACCCCCAGAGTAGATGGGAGACCCCCCTCAAGGGGAGACTCCTCAAGGGGAGAAGGAGACCCCCCAAAGGTGAATGGGAGCCCCCCATAAGGGGAGATGGGAGACCCCCGAGGGAGAGATGGGAGACCCCCTCAGGGGAGACAGGAAACTCAGGTCCTGCATCTTGACTCTGATGCCCCAGAAACTCCTGAAGGGAAGGGTTGGGTTCCTTGGGCCATGCTTCTTGAGGGGAAGGAGGCGTGGAAAGGCCCAGCCAGCTGACCTGGCATTTATGTGCTTGCCAAGTGCCTGCTTCACTATTTGAAGCACCAGAGACATTAAAGGACTTGATGATGCAGGTGGTGGTGGTGGTATTTTCTTTGACAGTCGAAGAAACAAAGACCCGGAGACAAAATTCACCAAACCCACAGAGCCAGCAGCCCAAATGCAGATCCCACCCAAGCAGAGCGAGATCCGAGCCAGGTAGGGCACCAAGGTCTGGGGAGGAGGACACAGGATCCCAGAGCTGCCCCCAGGAGACCAGCGTTGGGGGCCCAGCCCTGACCTCTATGGCCTCATCCTGGACGCAGCGCACATCACGAGGCTCAGAGCTGTTTCCTCAGATTTCCTCCAAATTTTCAGGTAAGTCCTCTCTGGCTGCCACCTGAAAAGGCCCAGAGTCATGATGCCCAGCCAAGTCCTGGGGCGCTGGGACCCCAGAAGCTCAGAGGGAGAAGGGGTCATGCCCGTGGACCAGATTCCTTTTAATGCCTGGAATGAAGCTGCTTCGGGCTTCACACACAGAGGGTGGAGGTGGACAGAGGGGGAGGGAAGGACCTCAGGGGAGAGAGAGAGAGGAGGGGAAGGCAGGTGGGGGTGCGCAGGGGGAGAGAAACAGTGACAGAGGCAGTGAGTCCGGAAGATGGGCCTGCTGTCCATCCGGGCCGCTGTTTGCACCTGAGGAGCCTGGAGGAACCCAGGACAGAGCACCATCCTGCCCAGCTGTGACGGCAGCTGCGCGGGGGAGACCTCTTGTCAGCAGGAGGCCGCACACTCCCAGCCCTGTGTCCACTAGGTCGGCTCGCCTCGCCTTGTGGAGGCCATGCCACGGTCCCCCAGCAGAGCCACTAATGCGGTTACCGGAGCCACTCGCAGACACTGCCCAGTCCCAGCCGGCTCCTCCGCCCGGCGGGCCAGTTCCAGGGACCTGAGTCGGGGGCTGTCTGCCCACTCCAGCTTCGGAGACTCCTGCCTGACCACCCGTTCAGGGCGCCACATTGCAGGGAGGACCAGCAAATGCAGGGGAGTCAGAAGAAGCTGCGCACAGGACGAGAGGCAGGGGTCGGGGTGGGGCTTTGCCTGCCAAGCTCCCCAAAGCCCACAGGAACCCCCCCACCGGGGGGTGATTTTACCTCTGAGGACATAGCATGGGACCAAGGGTCTGTGCGAGGATTCCTGCACGACTTAAAGGCGGGATTGCGTGCTTGTGTTTTGTGCGGAATGTGTGTGTATGTGTGTGCGTGTGTGTGTGCTCAGCCTGGAAAACTGGTGACTCACTGAAAAAGGGAGCTTTCTGATCCAAAGAGCTTATTTTCAGCTATTTTTATCTCTTCTTGTATCCTGGCCCTTTTCTCCCCTTGTCTTTTTCAGAAGTGGAGGAATTTGGGGGCAGTGAAAGCTGTGTGTGCTCGTTTGAGAAGACTGGGCCAAGAGGGCACCCCTGGGGGTGCAGAGACAGTGCCCATGGGAGTCTGTGGGTGCACAGCGGCCACCCAGCTCTGGTGCATGCAGAGGAACAAGTGTGCGCAGGCCAGAGAGGTCCCTGACCTTCCACCCCCATCCACCACCACCCACTCCCGCTCCACCGCAGGAAGTCTGATGGGGTTGGGGTGTAACTCTGCATTTTCACCTTGACCTCTGCCCCCTCCCAGGCCGCAGCCCCTCACACCCACCGGTGGGCACATTCACATGAATATGTGGCCACGGGCACAGTCCTGGGCCCCTGTCTTGGGAGTGGCCCTGGTCCCCGCATCTTCTCTTTTCTCTGCCCAGACAGCCTCACCCCAAACACTGATGTCTTCTCAGGAAGGCTTTCCTCTGCCCTTCCTCTGTTCTGTCAATAAGGAGAAAAAGCTGGGCTTCTCCAGAGACCCACGCAGCCCAGCCCACCCACCACCATAGAGCCCCCTCCCCAACCCAACAGTGGTCCAGATGTCCTGGGCCAGCTTGTGCCCAGTCTTGTGGGCCTGGCCGACCGGGCCAAGAGAGGGAGAGGAGGGGTAGGGAGCTCCTGATTGTTCTGCCTTGGGAAACCCCGTTCCCCGCCCTGCACAGAGGCTAGAATCGCTTCTGGTGAAGCCCTTCCAGCAGGTGGCCTGGGTTCAAATCCTGCCTTAATTCTGGCTCAGCAGCCTGGCCTCCAAGAGGAGATGTTTTGGATTATCTTCCTCTCTTCTCACCCCACACAGAAGGGAAAATCTTCACCTTTCTTGAAAGATCTGAATCTCTTCCAAGCAGGTGCCTTCTACGCATCTATAAAATGGGGATGTTAATAGGGCCACCCCATTCATTAATTAATTCTGGGGAAGGGTGAAGCACACACTAACTTATTAGTCATTATTACCAGCCTGATCTGTCGGCAAAGATGGTTCTCAATCGATTGTGCCCCAGGGGATGTCTTGCTATGTCCAGACACGTTTTGGTTGGTGAAACCTGCAGGGGAGGAGGAGACTGGCCTCTAGCTGATTGAGACAGGAATGTTGCTAACACTTTACAGAGCACAGGACGCCCCTGTGCAGTGAGCATACAATTTGAGAGGCAAACTCTACAGAGGCTGGGAACCCCGGGCCAGGAGCTCACCTTCCTCTTGAAGACAATGAGGTGATGATGAGCTGAAGCAGAGGATGACATCAGGAAATCTAAGTTCTAGAGAGAAAATTCCAGGAAAGTTGCATCATGATCACAGAGCTCAGTTAGGGGCCTGCGGACCTGCAGATCAGCAAGGCACTGTAAGGGTAGCCTGGGGTGGTGGGGAGGCCGGGCAGGGGGGACCTAGAGAACTGGCCGGGGCTGGGAGGGAGGGCCCGGTAGGGTCAGGGAGTGCTGAAGCTTATAGTTTGTAGGACTGGGCGGGGAAAGACTATTTAACCTCCAGGAGTCCTAGTTGGGGCGAAAGTCCCTCCAGCAACCTGGATGTCAGCTGTGTCCCTTCCACACCAGTGTCCTGACTCCTCCCCCAGGACAGAGACCCCTTCCCCTCGACACCCCGGGGCCCGAGAAGTGGGCATCTGATTTCTTCCTCTTCTCCCTACAGCCCCTTGAATGGATGGAGACAGAGCCCCTCCACAGACAAAAGAGGAGGACAGCTCTGGGCCCGGAGGCGAGTGCCCTCTGCAGTTTTTCAAGGACCGGAGCCCATGCCTGCTAGAGACAGGCGGACATGGAGCCTGGGTGGGCTTGATCAGCACGCAGACTGAGCCTCCCTTAGCCGGTTTCCCTGCCCCTTTGCACAGGCTCTGAAGACAAGAGAAGAAACCCCAGGTGGCCTCCCCATCAGCAGGTGGGCGGGTGGAGTCCTGACCAGATGCCAGAGCAGTTTAAGATGTCACTTTATCCGGAGGGCAGAGGACAAGCAGGAGACCAACAGAGGCCCAGTTGGTCCAAGGAGCACTAAGTAAGGACCAGACCAGAGCTCCAGCCCACGCGCCTGGGGCCTGAAGCAGTTTCCTCATCCGCGCTGCAGATGAAATGACCCCTAACTGTCCGGGTTAAGGACACTGGTAGCACTTCTGCCTGAACGCTGTGTTGAGAAGGATTCTGAGGCTGTGGTTAACTCGTGATGCCCATGGGGAGAGCCAGAGATTGCTTGTCAATGTCTTGTTACTTCTCTACCATCCTGATGAAGAGCAACAGACAGGGGTCATTTGTCAGGGTTCTTCCAGCTCACAAATCCTACCAGTCTATGATTTCGAAGTTAAAATTTCCAGGCACTGGCTGGAAGCACCGGAAGTCAGAGGAGGAAGAGATATGAGTGGGTTAGAACCTCAGGGAAGGCTTTGGGGAGGAGGCGGCATTCCACGAGGCCGTGAGGGTGCTGCGTGCTTGTTGTGCAGGAGGTGGGAGGACATTTATGGGCAAGAAAATGGGGCTGAGCAGAGGCTGTTCATGGTACAGGGAGGAGGAGGCCAGCATCGCTGGAACACGTTGTCTCTGTCTCGGACAAATGGGATCAGACATGTGAGGTCGTGGTGGTGCCTGAAAACCAGAACTGGCTCCGTGGGAAGCCTCAGAGCCAGATGCTCCAGCACCGTTATCCCAGGAGCCTCGCCCACACCCCCAGGTGAGCCCCGCCTCTGAAGAAGGGGACAGACATCAGGGCCGGGGTGACAGGGAGAGCCAGGGGTTCAGCCATGCTCAGCTTCTAACATGCAGCTGGGACCTCTGCTCTGTGCACCCTGCCCCGCTCACACCCCTCCTGCCCCCCACCCTTTGCAGGGCAGTGGAGATTCTCTGAGGTCCAGAAGGAGGGCAGGGATAGCTGCATCCCAGGAAGGAAGACTTGCTGGAGGAGACGGACCGCACAACGCCTTTCAGCCAGGGACGCCCGCATGAGCGCTGAGGGCCAGGGTCCCGGCTCCTGCCTGCTTCCCCCAAACACTGTCTAGCCTGCTGGATCACGTCCCCAAGCTGCAGAGCAGGCAGGAGGGCCTGGGGACTCTGCGTGATGGTGGAACAGATCCTGGCCCTGCTGTTTGGTGGGCACTTCTCTCCTTCCTCCTCCTTCTCCACCTCTCCTATCCCTGCCTCCTTTCCCGGGTCTCCCCAGCTTCTGTTCAACAGGATCCAGAAAGTTCTGTTGTGTGTCTCTCACCACTAGGCACCCAGACAGAAGAGAGGATGGTGTCTTCTCCTCTGGGGCGTGTCCCTCTCCACCTGGGTCTGCCGGCCTGGCTCAGAGCAGCATGGGAACCCTCGTCCTTCTCTCGGCCTCCCTTTCTGATCCCCACCTGGCTCTTTCTCAGCGGGTCCCGCTCATCTCAGGGCCCCTCGAGGTCTTTCCTTCTGGCTCTGCCGCCTGGGCTCAAAGCGGGCTCTGGCCCCTGTGAAATTTCCTTGCATGGAGGAAGGGGCCAAAGGTAGCAAGGAAGCTCCTGCAAACCCCAAACCAGCTCTCCCCCATCATGCTCCCTGCCACCCCCAGCTTTCCCCCCAAGCTCTCCCCACCCCCAAGTCTCTTGTCCACAGCAAATCTGGTCCCCGAATAGGCCACAGGGCAAGAGTGGCCACTCTCACAGTTGGAACAGTCATCCTCAGCTCCCCATCCCCTGTCCCCTGTCCCTTCCTCTCCTGGGGAGTTGCCTCCAAAAAACACCCCTCCTCACTTGCCCACCTTTTCCAGAGCGTCCAACCCCTGCAACTGAGGCACAAGAAAGACCACTTCCCTCCAGTAAGGAGCAAAGGACAGCAACCCTGGGCCCTCCCGGGGCCCCCAGCTGCCCCCACAGAAGCCGGTGCAAGGCCCTTGACTCCCCCAGCACCCCCAGGGTCCCCGAGCACTGCTTTCTCCC
>SJYX01012966.1:0-36895 GCA_006410675.1 Oreotragus oreotragus
GGAATTCCATCACCTCCACTAGCTTTGTTCTTAGTGATGCTTTCTAAGGCCCACTTGACTTCACATTCCAAGATGTCTGGCTCTAGATTAGTGATCACATCCTCATGATTATCTGGGTCATGAAGATCTTTTCTGTACAGTTCTTCTGTGTATTCTTGCCACCTCTTCTTAATATCTTCTGCTTCTGTTAGGTCCATACCATTTCTATCCTTTATCGAGCCCATCTTTGCATGAAATGTTCCCTTGGTATCTCCAATTCTCTTGAAGAGATCTCTAGTCTTTCCCATTCTGTTGTTTTCCTCTATCTCTTTGCATTGATTGCTGAAAAAGGCTTTCTTATCTCTTCTTGCTATTCTTTGGAACTCTGCATTCAGATGCTTATATCTTTTCTTTTCTCCTTTGCTTTTCGCCTCTCTTCTTTTCAGTGCTATTTGTAAGGCTTCTCCAGACAGCCATTTTGCTTTTTTGCATTTCTTTTCCATGGGGATGGTCTTGATCCTTGTCTCCTGTACAATGTCACGAACCTCATTCCATAGTTCATCAGGAACTCTATCTATCAGATCTAGGCCCTTAAATCTATTTCTCACTTCCACTGTAGTACTTGGATTTTATTAGGAAGAAGGACCATGCTATCAGATCTAGGGTGAAATGGAGGAGCCACTCAGAAGTGGGAGAACTGGCAGCCAAGGAGGCTGGAGAGGTCCACACCTGGGGCTGCAGAGCAGATGGGGCTCTGGCCTGGAAACTTAAAAGAAGAATATCTTTTATGCGCCAAGTTTTATACCTTCGATTAGTTAATCCATGTGCGTGCCTCTTGTATACCCCTGGAGAAAGGCAGTATTGGTCATGGGGCAGAGGTGGGGAGGAGGAGGCCACACACGCCTGGGTGCCAGGAGTCAGTGTGCAGGCGGGAGGTGACTGGAGGGGGAGACCGTGCAGAAAGTTAGGCTCCAGGCCTCACTGAGATAAAGACCCAGTGGCCTGCCCTCGGCGGTGGTTTAGCTGGTAAGTCATGTTCCACTCTTGCGATCCCGTGGGCTGTAGCCAGCCAGGCTTCTCTGTCCATGGGATTTTCCAGGCAAGAATACTGGAGTGGGTTGCCATTTCCTTCTTCAGGGGAACTTTCTGACCCAGAAATCGAACCCAGGTTTCCTGCACTGCAGACAGGTTCTTTACGGACTGAGCTATAAGTGGAGGGAAGGCCTGCACTTATAGAACACAAATTTAAACATAAAACAATTAAGACTTTCAAGACAGTGACTAAAAAACATTGAGCCCTAAGCATGGCCCTTTTAAGTATAGACTATAGATTTCTGTGTTGTCTGCACAGGTGGCAGACCTGGGAAGCTGGCCCCACTCAAGCCCAGCAGAGAAGAGAATTTTAGTACCTGGAAAGCTGTCTCCAGAATTCTAAGGAATGGATTATATTTGAGTTGGAGGCAGTGTCCCAGGGGCTTGGCAAGGTGACGAGGACAAAGCTAAACTGATCTGAATGAGTTCAGGAGAGCAGTTCTTTCTTTGTTTCAGAGAGGAGCAGGGGAAGATGTGCCCATGAGAAAGGAGAAGCTGGCAACCACGTGAATGCATAGGGAAGACCGGTGGAGACGGGTCCCCGGTGTGATGATGGCAGCGGGAACTTTAAAGCGCTGGGATGTGTGACGTCAGATTTTAAGTTCTTTGTAAGTCTCTGGTTACAGTTCTTTTCCCCTCCCCTTCCCTGCTTAGAAGAAGTGGCGTGTGTGTGTGTGTGTGTTAGTGCATGAGGCGGCTGAGGAAGGAGTTGAGTTTCACATCAGATTCAAAGTGATACTGACTTCGTAGGCACAAACAGAAGCAAAAGTCTTGAGACTATAAATCCCCCAACGCCGAGAGCCTGAGAAATCACAGCGAGGGCTTTGAACGTCCATGGGATGTTGAAGCAGGAGAGAGGACGTCCAGGCCACTCTGATGTAGATCTCCAGGGGCTGTATGAAATGTGGGTCAAACAAATCTTCACAGTCTAGGATCAAAGTAATCCTGAACTTCTAAGTGGTGGTGGGAGTGATGATGGTGGGAGTGGTGGTGATGATGATGAAGGTGATGATATTGACAATGATGGTAATGATCAGGTCAAACACTGTTAATATAATTCTCATGCCATCCCACCAAGAAGGAACTCTTTATTGCTTTTTTATTAATAAATGTACCAAGGCACAGAGAGCTGAAGCAACTTGTCCAAAGTCACATATATAGTAAATAGACAAAGTCTATTCTGATGGACCTAGCTGTAGGGAGGTAAATCTCTTCCTGAGATTTGCCTGTCAGGATGCTCTGTGGACAGGTCCTCCAATACTGTTGTGTGCTGCACAATCCAGGAATGTCATTCCTATTTTAAACTATGTCAGTGTCCCCTGTAGGTGTTCAGTACACAACCTGAGTCACTTCTACAGTAAAGCATTTTCTCGATATCTTGATGATGAAGTAAGCACCGCATAGCTACATGACTTGTTCAACAGCAAACACATATGGAGATCAACGGCAGGCTGGAAACTGCCGGGCCCTGAGGATCCAGACGAGGTGGTGTGGTTCCTGGGAGACGCTGTCACACGGGGCTGTGTTTTTATAATTGTCCAAGTATGGGGGAGGGGATAGAGAGAAGGCAGCATCTCATTCTGTCTGGAGAGGGTGGTTAGAGAGGGTTTCAAGGAGGAGGCCATACTTGTACTGAGCCTTAAAGGATGAAGAGTTCACCAAACAGACCAAGAATGATTGAGGACCCATCCTTGGCTGGTGAAGTAGCACAAACAAAGGCAAAGAATTGTCGCTTCATGCCCTGCCTAAGGGGAAAGCAGTTTAGCTATGTTAGTTTGCAGTGGTGATAGAGTAGTTTATGTGCATGGTTGAACAGGTAGGTGGGAATTTGGATCCTGAAATCCTTTTCATGTCGTGCTAACAGGTGAGATCTCCATACTAAGGAGGTGTGCAGTGAGGCCAGGCCTACATCGCCAGCCTCTAAGAAGTGGATTATGACACTGGCAGTAATGCAAAGGGAGACGGAGAGCTTCTTACCAGGAGCTTGAGGGCAGAGCTATCAAACAATGAAATTTACCACATGACTAATTACTAAAGGACCCATATTTACTAGGTCTTACAATGAGTTATTAAAAGACGCTTACTCCTTGGAAGAAAAGTTATGACCAACCTAGATAGCATGTTCAGAAGCAGAGACATTACTTTGCCAACAAAGATCCGTCTAGTCAGGGCTATGGTTTTTCCAGTAGTCATGTATGGATGTGAAAGTTGGACTGCGAAGAAGGCTGAGCGCCAAAGGATTGATGCTTTTGAACTGTGGTGTTGGAGAAGACTCTTGAGAGTCCCTTGTATTGCAAGGAGATCCCACCAGTCCATTCTGAAGGAGATCAACCCTGGGATTTCTTTGGAAGGAATGATGCTAAAGCTGAAACTCCAGTACTTTGTCCACCTCATGGGAAGAGTTGACTCATTGGAAAAGACTCTGATGCTGGGAGGGATTGGGGGCAGGAGGAGAAGGGGACGACCAAGGATGAGATGGCTGGATGGCATCACGGACTCAATGGACGTGAGTCTGAGTGAACTCTGGGAGTTGGTGATAGACAGGGAGGCCTGGCGTGCTGCGATTCATGGGGTCGCAAAGAGTCGGACACGACTGAGCGACTGAACTGAACTGATGATGAGTTAACAGGGCTTCCCTGATAGCTCCATTGGTAAAGAATCTGCCTGCAATGCAGGAGACCCCGGTTCAATTCCTGGGTCAGAAGGATCTGCTGGAGAGGGATAGGCTACCCATTCCAGTATTCTTGGGCTTCCCTGGTGGCTCAACTGGTAAAGAATCTGCCTGCACTGTGGGAGACCTGGGTTTGATCCCTGGATTGTGAAGATCCCCTGTAGAAGGGAAGGGCTACCCATTCCAATATTCTGGCCTGGGGAATTCCATAGACTGTGTAGTCCATGGGGTCACAAAGACTCGGACACGGCTGAGTGACTTTCACTCTCACTCTACATGATGAATTAACAAATGGAGACTGGGCAAGTAGATAATGTCAAAGAGTGAGGCTGGCAGGCATCAGGGCTACCGTGGAGTGGTGGGGACCCTGGTCGACTGATGCCTGCATGCCAATTTAAAGTGGGCAGTCATTATTCATCAGTTGTTTCCATGAAGGCATGTAGGCACAGTTTTGCCAGAGCTGATTTTTCAGGAAAAGCCAGAAATCCAGATTTTTAGGTACATTCTTCTGTGCTTTAATGAGATTATTAATTCAAATACCATATATGTAAAACAAAACACAGACATGACCAGGATTTAGCTAGCCACCTAGCACCCCTATCTTCCTATTTACCACCCATTCATTCATTCACCTATAATTCCATCCACCCATCCAACCAGCCAGCCAACCCACCATCTGTCTATTAATCACTTTGTCCATCTATTTCTTCCTATCTACTTGTCTACCCATCTATTTGCCCTCCCATCTGATAAGCCACCTATCTACCCACCACACACACACACACACACACACACACACACACACACACACACACATCACCCACTTATTTATCCAACTATCCATCCTTTCATTCAAGGAGATCAAAACAGTCAATCTTAGGGGAAAGCAACCCTGAATACTCATTGGAAGGACTAATGCTGAAGCAGAAACTCCAGTATTTCGATCATCTGATGCAAACAACTGGACTCATTGGAAAAGACCCTGATGCTGGGAAAGATTGAGGGCAGAAGGAGAAGAGGGCATCAGAGGATGAGAGGGATGGATGGCTTCCCTGATACAATGGACATGAAACTGGGCAAACTTCAGAAGAGGGTGAGGGACAGAGAGGCCTGGTGTGCTGCCATCCATGGGGCCACAAAGAGTCGTACGTGACTGGGCAACTGAACCACGACAACACTTGTACATTCAACCACTTATCCACCTACCCCTCTATCGATCGATCCATCCATCTTTCTTGCACTGTTAAAGTAAACTTCCTCTTAAATTTTCACAGGTTAAGACTGAAACATTCATTTTGTTTCACCTGCCCCTGGCCCTTGGAAAGTCCTATTTCCCTCCAAATTTAAGCAAATGTTAAGTTTGCAACATGGTGCTAATGTGAGTGGCCTTGTACCTTCCTCCTTCTACAGGAGGATTTTCACTTTTGAGTTATGTCCTTGCTGTGCTGCCTGGAATAGAAGGGTATTTTTTTCTCCCCTTGGATCTAAGCCTTCACAAGTGTTCCAGAATAAAATTAAACCAAGAAGAGAGTTAGGTTCCCTCCCCTTTCTTGGAAATCTCTTGCCACTGGGCCAGGCTCACTGGGAATTAAATAAACTTCTAAAGGAGATCTGAAACACATTTCTCAGTGGGGGTTCTAGATATCGGTAAATGGATTTATAGAAAATGGATTAGGATTCAGTTCAGTTCAGTTCAGTCGCTCAGTCGTGTCCGACTCTTTTCGACCCCCTGAAGCACAGCATGCCAGGGCTCCTTGTCCATCACCAACTCCCAGAGTTCACTCAGACTCATCCTTTGAGTCAGTGATGCCATCCAGCCATCTCGTCTTCTGTTGAACTCTTCTCCTCCTTCCCCCAATCCCTCCCAGCATCAGGGTCTTTTCCAATGAGTCAACTCTTTGCATGAGGTGGCCAAAGTATTGAAGTTTCAGCTTCAGCATCAGTCCTTCCAGTGAATACCCAGGACTGATCTCCTTTAGGATGGACTGGTTGGATCTCCTTGAGGTCCAAGGGACTCTCAAGAGTCTTCCCCAACACCACAGTTCAAAAGCATCAATTCTTCAGCACTCAGCTTTCTTCACAGTCCAACTCTTACATCCATACATGACCACTGGAAAAACCATAGCCTTGACTAGATGGACCTTTGTTTTGGCAAATTCTAAATTGCAATACTATGACTGTGCAATATATCTGTGCAAATATCCCTTCATTTTCTCCTTCTCCATATACAACTGGAACCTCTCCTTAATGTCTTGTTTCAATCAACCTTCATTTCTTGAACTAAATATCTCTTCTAGCTGGAGGCTGGTGGATTTTATATTCCTGATTTCAGTGGCATATAATTTGGCATGAGCTAAATAGCTGGACTGGAAGAAACACAAGCTGGAATCAAGATTGCTGGGAGAAATATCAATAACCTCAGATATGTAGATGACAACACCCTTATGGCAGAAAGTGAAGAGGAACTCAAAAGCCTCTTGATGAAAGTGAAAGTGGAGANCTGGACTGGAAGAAACACAAGCTGGAATCAAGATTGCTGGGAGAAATATCAATAACCTCAGATATGTAGATGACAACACCCTTATGGCAGAAAGTGAAGAGGAACTCAAAAGCCTCTTGATGAAAGTGAAAGTGGAGAGTGAAAAAGTTGGCTTAAAGCCCAACATTCAGAAAACGAAGATCATGGCATCCGGTCCCATCACTTCATGGGAAATAGATGGGGAAACAGTGGAAACAGTGTCAGACTTTATTTTTTTGGGCTCCAAAATCACTGCAGATGGTGACTGCAGCCATGAAACTAAAAGGCGCTTACTCCTTGGAAGAAAAGTTGTGACCAACCTAGATAGCATATTCAAAAGCAGAGACATTACTTTGACAACTAAGGTCTGTCTAGCCAAAGCTATGGTTTTTCCTGTGGTCATGTATGGATGTGGGAGTTGGACTGTGAAGAAGGCTGAGTGCTGAAGAATTGATGCTTTTGAACTGTGGTGTTGGAGAAGACTCCTGAGAGTCCCTTGGACTGCAAGGAGATCCAACAATCTACTCTGAAGGAGATCAGTCCTGGAATTTCTTTAGAAGGAATGATGCTAAAGCTGAAACTCAGTACTTTGGCCACCTCATGGGAAGAGTTGACTCATTGGAAAAGATTCTGATGCTGGGAGGGATTGGGGGCAGGAGGAGAAGGGGACGACAGAGGATGAGATGGCTGGGTGGCATCACTAACTCAATGGACGTGAGTCTGAGTGAACTCCGGGTGTTGGTGATGGACAGGGAGGCCTGGCGTGCTGCGATTCATGGGGTCACAAAGAGTTGGACATGACTGAGCGACTGAACTGAACTGAACTGAAATAGCAAGGCATAACTACATTGAGAAATTCTTTGAGCTTCAGTTTCCTCATCTGTTAAAATGATACAAAGCTTCCCTATCCCCTTCCTCACATAAATATTCTCAGAGGGGCTACCAAGGTGTCTGACAACACCACTGAGACTCGCCCACCTTCAAATGAATGAAAACTTTGCTGAAATGTCAATGTCCTGGGAGTTCTCCTTATCGTCAAATAAGCTTTTATTTTTCATTAATTCAAATGCATTAGATTAGGAAGCCAATGAGGAGATGGAGCACAGAGTAGGCGGTGCTGATGGAGTGTGATTGATGGAACCAGTGAAAGGTTCGCAGAGAAGCTGCAGGAGGGAGAGGCTGATCCTGCAGACCCTCGGGAACCTCAGGGGTGGATTAAATATTGCCAGGTAATGGGATGGCAATGGAGGAGGGACACCCTTCCTACCCTCTCTGGACCACTTGGCCTGCTACTCTCTCAACTGGAACCCTTCCCTGTCTCTTCAGCAACACAGTGTGTCAAACAGAATGGCGTCATGGAGGCTGCTGAGTACTTCTCGTCATCCATGACCCAGTCTCCTTGTCTATCACAGTGGCAGGATCGCTGTAAGGGACTAAACGAGATGAATCAAGCTAGCGTCTGTGTGAGGGTCCTGTGTTCTCCTCCAAGGGGCTGCTTCAGACCGGTCTGCCAAGCTGGGGTTGGGGCTCTCCTGATACCAAGGACTAAAAGGCAGAGTGCTCAGTCGCTGTGCGATTCTTTGTCACCCCATGGACTGTAACCCACTGGGCTCATCTGTGCATGATGGCAGAGAGGGGTCTGCACAGCTGGGGCCAGGTGTGAGGGCAGGCCAGGTGACCTGATGGCTGTATCCACCTGCAGACTTGGGGAGTGGGAGGAGGAACGAAAGCAGAAACCTTTCATGTTTATTTGGTGCCAAGAACTTTAAAAATATAATTTCATGTTATCTTTTAACAACCACTAGAAGTAGGGACTTTCCTGAGTCCCATCTTATAACATGGAAATGGTGGCAAACACAGGGGTGAAGCGGTTTCTCCAAAGCCCCAAGAAATGGAGTAATCAGGACAAGATTAGTGGCAACAGAGACAATATGAGCTTCGAAGCCTTAAACAGTTACCATCTGGGGCTCTAGAGGCAAAGTGCGTGGATATTGCTCAGAAAAGAGCTACTGACCCTCTGATGCTCTCTCTGCCCTTACCGTGGTCTACTTCTCATCAAAGCGCTCATCCCTACCTCATGTTATCTATGTACTGTACACACATGTGAGTATAGTATGCATGCATTTTATGTATACACACAAAAACACATAAAGTATATACAGGAAGTCCCAGACATATGAAACTTCAAGTTACAAACTTTCAAAGATGTGAACGTGCTTGCCAGTGCCTGTATGCTAGCTGTTGTACTGTACTACTGTACTTTTCAAGGTACTGTACTGTAAGATTAAAAATGTTTACTTTCTGTGCTTGTTTCTATGTATGTTTATTAGTGTGAAAGTATTATAAACCTGTTATAGTACAGTACTATATAGCTGGGGCTTCCCTGGTGGTTCAATGGGAAAGAATCCACCTGCCAAGCAGAAAACATGGGTTCAATCGCTGGGTCAGGAAGCTCCCCTGGAGAAGGAAATGGCAACCCACTTCAGTATTATTGCCTGGAAAATCCCATGGACAGAGGAGTCTGGTGGGCTAGAGTCCATAGGGTTACAAAAGAGTCAGACACAACTTAGTGACTATTATAGCTGATTGTGTTAGCTGGATACCTAGGCTAACTTTGTTGGACTCAACAAACAAATTGGACTTACGAACACGCTCTCAGAATAGAACTTGTTCATATGCTGGGGACTTATATACGGTACGTATGTATGTGTGTGTATCTATTTGTACCTATTTATGGTCTATTACCTGATGTCTACCCTGCCAGCTCAATTGTCACTCTACCCCTTGTACCCCAAAACATCAGTCTGCTCAAACCAAGCACTCAGAACGTACTGGTTGACTGAAGGAGTGAAATAATTTTAGTTGCTTTTAATCATTTCTTTTGCTTTCACCTGTTATGGACTGACTGTTGACTTCCTAAAACCCAGTGTGATGGTCTGAGGTGGTGGGGTTTTTAGGGAGTCTTCATGAGCGGGATAAGGGCCCCCTTTCCTAAAAGAGGCTCTAGAAAATTCTCTCACCCTCTCTGCCATGTGAAAACCCAGAAGACGGCTCTCACCGGAGCCTGACCCTGCTGGCGCACTGATCTCCACCTTGCATCTTCCAGAACTCCGACAAATAAACTTCCGCTGTTTATAGGCCAGCCAGTCTATGGCCTTCTGTTTGAGTAGCCTGAACTAGGGCCCCCTGCCTGCCAGCCAGTAAGCACGCAGATTGTACCAGGCTGGTCTGATGAACGTAGGAGTTTTGGACACACATTTGCAAGCCTATCAAGGACTGAGAGTCCCCGCTCACACCTAAATCCCGATGCCCTTTGGCTCCACCCCTCACCCTGGGCCTTGTCTTCCTTCCTTTTCGGATGAGCTCACCCTCCTCATTTCCTCTCCCTGTGGCCTCAGGAGGCAGGTGAATGGGGGCAAACAGCTGCACTGCCAGCGGCACCAAAGGCAGGGAAATGTGTGCCATTTCCTCAGGAACACACAGGAGAGCGCGGGTCACAAAGAGGAGGAGAGGAGCTGGGAGGCTGGCCAGCGGGTGGCTTCGTTTCCCAGGGCCCCTGCGGACAGCAGAGCACAGTGAAATCACAGTGAAGGGGCTTCCTCGCAGGCCTCCGACTGGAAGCGTTTGGTGAAGGCTGAGGACCATCTCTGGAGTGGGTAGCAAGCCAGCTCTGCACCTTTCAGGGAGGCTTACCTTGGCTGCTGTGGTCCCTGGGTTTTCCCAGGAGATGCACCCCGGTATCCAAGTCACCTGGGAGTCCATTTCAGCCCATGAACCTCAGTCTCCTTTTTCTTGCTGGAGCTGACAGGCCTATTACAGTTGGAGCCGGTCCCCAAATTACCCACTTGTCTCTTGGGCTGCAGAGAAAATGTAGTTTCTCCAGCTGTCTGTATCTACTCGGGTTTTTTTCTTTTTTTATAGGCTCCCAGCTGCCGGATAAAATATTTTCTATCCAGTCCTATAAATTTAGTTTAATGCAAATTTTTAGAAGTCATGGTTCGCCTCTTTAAGTAAAACAAACAAGCTAACAAACAAAAGCCCTCTCAGCCTCTCCGACTGTCGCACGCTTCACGGAAACAGTGCTTGGGTGTGGAGAATGACTGTGGCCACACGCATGCAGCAGGGGGAGGTGGCGGCCTCCGCATCCTTGCACTGGGCTTACTGCGGGATGGCTGTCCACACTGGGCCCCAGGCGCTGGCCAGGGATGCCTGCGGCTGCTGGCCTGTCCCCGGCCCATTTCTTGGCTTGGTCAGGCCCTCGGCCTGCCCTCTGCCTGCACCGGCCCTATCTTGGTTCTCATCTTGAGTGCCTGCCATGTTCCCCATCCAGCCTCTGGTCTACAGAGCCAAGAGCCAAGTCACATTGATTTTGCTTCCCAGTGATTTCCCTCGTGGCCCAGTGGCTAAGACTCCATGCTCCCAATGTAGGGGGCCGGGGTTTGATTCCTGGTTAGGGAATGAGATCTCTTATACCACAACTAAAGATCCCTCATGCCACAGTGGCGACCCAGAGCAGCTAAATAAATAATTTTTAAAATGTTTGCTTTTCATCTGTTGTTTTCATTCATTATGATTCTTCTATGGGGAATTTCAAACATGTGTTATTTCAATGAGTGTCCTTACCAGAAACGAATGTTATACTCAAAAAGCATTTAGTTGAAGAGATCTGAATGAAGGGGCTGAGGAAAGTGTGATCAGGTTCATGGAACCACAGAGGGGAAGCGTGGCCCCCAGGGAGCAGCAATAGTGGGGACTGTTACCACCCCGTGGCTTGAAGGGCAGAGACCATTGAGAACTGAACATAGGAGAAGGGGGCTGACCGATGGGAGATGCATCAGATGCAGCGTTCAGTGGACTACAGCCCAAGGGCCAAATTTGACACCTGCTGCCTCAAATTTGACAGCAAATTTGACATTTGCTACCTGTTTCTGTAAGTAAAGTTTTAGGGGAACACAGGCATGCTTATTCATTTACATAATATCTAGAGCTGCTTTAGGTTGCAATGGCAGGGTTGTGGTGATCAAGACTATATTGCCTACAAAGCCTAAAATATTTACTCTCTGGCTCAAATGTACTGATCCCACCTCCCCAGAATTTCACATGTTGAAGTCTTAAATCCCACTACCTCAGAATGTAACTGTATCCAGAGAGAGTGCTTTTAAAGAAATAAGTTAAAATGGTCATTTGGTTAGGTCATTGCTGCTGCTGCTAAGTCACTTCAGTCGTGTCCAACTCTGTGTGACCCCATAGACAGCAGCCCATCAGGCTCCCCCATTCCTGGGATTCTCCAGGCAAGAACACTGGAGTGGGTTGCCATTTCCTTCTCCAATACTTGAAAGTGAGAAGTGAAAGGGAAGTTGCTCAGTCATGTCTGACTCTTTGCGACCCCATGGACTGCAGCCTACCAGGCTCCTCCATCCATGGGATTTTCCAGGCAAGAGTACTGGAGTGGGGTGCCATTGCCTTCTCCAGGTTAGGTCATTAGATTAGGCCTAATCCAGTATCGGACAAAGGTCCATCTAGTCAAAGTTATGGTTTTTCCAGCAGTTATGTATGGATGTGAAAGTTGGACCATAAAGAAGGCTGAGTGCTGAAGAACTGATGCTTTTGAACTGCGGTGTTGGAGAAGACTCTTGAAAGTCCATTTGACTGCAAGGAGATCAAACCAGTCCATCCTAAAGGAAATCAGTCCTNCGCTGTGCGATTCTTTGTCACCCCATGGACTGTAACCCACTGGGCTCATCTGTGCATGATGGCAGAGAGGGGTCTGCACAGCTGGGGCCAGGTGTGAGGGCAGGCCAGGTGACCTGATGGCTGTATCCACCTGCAGACTTGGGGAGTGGGAGGAGGAACGAAAGCAGAAACCTTTCATGTTTATTTGGCGCCAAGAACTTTAAAAATATAATTTCATGTTATATTTTAACAACCACTAGAAGTAGGGACTTTCCTGAGTCCCATCTTATAACATGGAAATGGTGGCAAACACAGGGGTGAAGTGGTTTCTCCAAAGCCCCAAGAAATGGAGTAATCAGGACAAGATTAGTGGCGACAGAGACAATATGAGCTGCGAAGCCTTAAACAGTTACCATCTGGGGCTCTAGAGGCAAAGTGCGTGGATATTGCTCAGAAAAGAGCTACTGACCCTCTGATGCTCTCTCTGCCCTCACCGTGGTCTACTTCTCATCAAAGCGCTCATCCCTACCTCATGTTATCTATGTACTGTACACACATGTAAGTATAGTATGCATGCATTTTATGTATACACACAAAAACACATAAAGTATATACAGGAAGTCCCAGACATATGAAACTTCAAGTTACAAACTTTCAAAGATGTGAACGTGCTTGCCAGTGCCTGTATGCTAGCTGTTGTACTGTACTACTATACTTTTCAAGGTACTGTACTGTAAGATTAAAAATGTTTACTTTCTGTGCTTGTTTCTATGTATGTTTATTAGTGTGAAAGTATTATAAACCTGTTATAGTACAGTACTATATAGCTGGGGCTTCCCTGGTGGTTCAATGGGAAAGAATCCACCTGCCAAGCAGAAAACATGGGTTCAATCGCTGGGTCAGGAAGCTCCCCTGGAGAAGGAAATGGCAACCCACTTCAGTATTATTGCCTGGAAAATCCCATGGACAGAGGAGTCTGGTGGGCTAGAGTCCATAGGGTTACAAAAGAGTCAGACACAACTTAGTGACTATTATAGCTGATTGTGTTAGCTGGATACCTAGGCTAACTTTGTTGGACTCAACAAACAAATTGGACTTACGAACACGCTCTCAGAATAGAACTTGTTCATATGCTGGGGACTTATATACGGTACGTATGTATGTGTGTGTATCTATTTGTACCTATTTATGGTCTATTACTTGATGTCTACCCTGCCAGCTCAATTGTCACTCTACCCCTTGTACCCCAAAACATCAGTCTGCTCAAACCAAGCACTCAGAACGTACTGGTTGACTGAAGGAGTGAAATAATTTTAGTTGCTTTTAATCATTTCTTTTGCTTTCACCTGTTATGGACTGACTGTTGACTTCCTAAAACCCAGTGTGATGGTCTGAGGTGGTGGGGTTTTTAGGGAGTCTTCATGAGCGGGATAAGGGCCCCCTTTCCTAAAAGAGGCTCTAGAAAATTCTCTCACCCTCTCTGCCATGTGAAAACCCAGAAGACGGCTCTCACCGGAGCCTGACCCTGCTGGCGCACTGATCTCCACCTTGCATCTTCCAGAACTCCGACAAATAAACTTCCGCTGTTTATAGGCCAGCCAGTCTATGGCCTTCTGTTTGAGTAGCCTGAACTAGGGCCCCCTGCCTGCCAGCCAGTAAGCACGCAGATTGTACCAGGCTGGTCTGATGAACGTAGGAGTTTTGGACACACATTTGCAAGCCTATCAAGGACTGAGAGTCCCCGCTCACACCTAAATCCCGATGCCCTTTGGCTCCACCCCTCACCCTGGGCCTTGTCTTCCTTCCTTTTCGGATGAGCTCACCCTCCTCATTTCCTCTCCCTGTGGCCTCAGGAGGCAGGTGAATGGGGGCAAACAGCTGCACTGCCAGCGGCACCAAAGGCACGGAAATGTGTGCCATTTCCTCAGGAACACACAGGAGAGCGCGGGTCACAAAGAGGAGGAGAGGAGCTGGGAGGCTGGTCAGCGGGTGGCTTCGTTTCCCAGGGCCCCTGCGGACAGCAGAGCACAGTGAAATCACAGTGAAGGGGCTTCCTCGCAGGCCTCCGACTGGAAGCGTTTGGTGAAGGCTGAGGACCATCTCTGGAGTGGGTAGCAAGCCAGCTCTGCACCTTTCAGGGAGGCTTACCTTGGCTGCTGTGGTCCCTGGGTTTTCCCAGGAGATGCACCCCGGTATCCAAGTCACCTGGGAGTCCATTTCAGCCCATGAACCTCAGTCTCCTTTTTCTTGCTGGAGCTGACAGGCCTATTACAGTTGGAGCCGGTCCCCAAATTACCCACTTGTCTCTTGGGCTGCAGAGAAAATGTAGTTTCTCCAGCTGTCTGTATCTACTCGGGTTTTTTTCTTTTTTTATAGGCTCCCAGCTGCCGGATAAAATATTTTCTATCCAGTCCTATAAATTTAGTTTAATGCAAATTTTTAGAAGTCATGGTTCGCCTCTTTAAGTAAAACAAACAAGCTAACAAACAAAAGCCCTTTCAGCCTCTCCGACTGTCGCACGCTTCACGGAAACAGTGCTTGGGTGTGGAGAATGACTGTGGCCACACGCATGCAGCAGGGGGAGGTGGCGGCCTCCGCATCCTTGCACTGGGCTTACTGCGGGATGGCTGTCCACACTGGGCCCCAGGCGCTGGCCAGGGATGCCTGCGGCTGCTGGCCTGTCCCCGGCCCATTTCTTGGCTTGGTCAGGCCCTCGGCCTGCCCTCTGCCTGCACCGGCCCTATCTTGGTTCTCATCTTGAGTGCCTGCCATGTTCCCCATCCAGCCTCTGGTCTACAGAGCCAAGAGCCAAGTCACATTGATTTTGCTTCCCAGTGATTTCCCTCGTGGCCCAGTGGCTAAGACTCCATGCTCCCAATGTAGGGGGCCGGGGTTTGATTCCTGGTTAGGGAATGAGATCTCTTATACCACAACTAAAGATCCCTCATGCCACAGTGGCGACCCAGAGCAGCTAAATAAATAATTTTTAAAATGTTTGCTTTTCATCTGTTGTTTTCATTCATTATGATTCTTCTATGGGGAATTTCAAACGTGTTATTTCAATGAGTGTCCTTACCAGAAACGAATGTTATACTCAAAAAGCATTTAGTTGAAGAGATCTGAATGAAGGGGCTGAGGAAAGTGTGATCAGGTTCATGGAACCACAGAGGGGAAGCGTGGCCCCCAGGGAGCAGCAATAGTGGGGACTGTTACCACCCCGTGGCTTGAAGGGCAGAGACCATTGAGAACTGAACATAGGAGAAGGGGGCTGACCGATGGGAGATGCATCAGATGCAGCGTTCAGTGGACTACAGCCCAAGGGCCAAATTTGACACCTGCTGCCTCAAATTTGACAGCAAATTTGACATTTGCTACCTGTTTCTGTAAGTAAAGTTTTAGGGGAACACAGGCATGCTTATTCATTTACATAATATCTAGAGCTGCTTTAGGTTGCAATGGCAGGGTTGTGGTGATCAAGACTATATTGCCTACAAAGCCTAAAATATTTACTCTCTGGCTCAAATGTACTGATCCCACCTCCCCAGAATTTCACATGTTGAAGTCTTAAATCCCACTACCTCAGAATGTAACTGTATCCAGAGAGAGTGCTTTTAAAGAAATAAGTTAAAATGGTCATTTGGTTAGGTCATTGCTGCTGCTGCTAAGTCACTTCAGTCGTATCCAACTCTGTGTGACCCCATAGACAGCAGCCCATCAGGCTCCCCCATTCCTGGGATTCTCCAGGCAAGAACACTGGAGTGGGTTGCCATTTCCTTCTCCAATACTTGAAAGTGAGAAGTGAAAGGGAAGTTGCTCAGTCATGTCTGACTCTTTGCGACCCCATGGACTGCAGCCTACCAGGCTCCTCCATCCATGGGATTTTCCAGGCAAGAGTACTGGAGTGGGGTGCCATTGCCTTCTCCAGGTTAGGTCATTAGATTAGGCCTAATCCAGTATCGGACAAAGGTCCATCTAGTCAAAGTTATGGTTTTTCCAGCAGTTATGTATGGATGTGAAAGTTGGACCATAAAGAAGGCTGAGTGCTGAAGAACTGATGCTTTTGAACTGCGGTGTTGGAGAAGACTCTTGAAAGTCCATTTGACTGCAAGGAGATCAAACCAGTCCATCCTAAAGGAAATCAGTCCTGAATATTCATTGGAAGGACAAATGCTGAAGCTGAAACTACAATACTTGGGCACCTGATGTGAAGAACTGACTCATTGGAAAAGACCCTGATGCTGGGGAAGATTGAGGGCAGGAGAAGAAGGGGACGACAGAGGATGAGATGGTTGGGTGGCATCACTGACTCAATGGACATGGCTCTGAGCAAGCTCTGGGAGTTGATGATGGACAGGGAAGCAGGGAAGCCTGGCGTGCTGCAGTCCATGGGGTTGCAAAGAGTCATACACAGCTGAGCGACTGAACTGAAATGAATGCAATATGACTGGTGTCCTTACAAGGAGAGGAAAGAAGGATCCTCAAAGGTGCAGAGAGAAGACTATGGAAGACACTGGGAGAAGGCAGCTACCTGCAAACCAGGGAAAGAGGCCTCAGAAGAAACCCACCCTGCCAACACCTTGATCTAGCTTCCCAGAACTGTGAGAAAGAGGCTTTTGTTGTTTAAGCTGCCTGGTCTGTGGCATTTGTTATGGCAGCCCTAGCTGACTATTACCACTGTTGTAGCAGAACAGAGCTTTTAGAATCTCAGGAAGGCAGCGAAGAAGCGAGGGGGAATAAACACCAACTGCTCTCTCCTCTTCATCTGTGTGGTGACCCTCTTCGGCTGGACCCAGCCAGAAACCAGCCGACAATGCAAGTCTAGGGGATTCTCTATCAAGATTGGCCTTAAAGGTACAGAGCAAGGCAAAGTAGAACAGAGAATAGACCTAAGGGCAAAAAGTTGGATAACCAATGAAGTGAGTGAAAGTTGTTCAGTTGTGTCCAATGCTTTGCGACCCCATGGACTGTAGCCTGCCAGGCTCCTATGTCCATGGAATTCCCCAGACCAGAATACCAGAGGGGATAGCCATTCCCTTCTGCAAGGAATTGAACCAAGGTCTCCTGCATTGCAGGCAGATTCTTTATCATCTGAGCCACCAGGAAAGCCCAAGAATACTAGAATGGGCAGCTTATCCCTTCTCCAGTGGATCTTCCTGACTCAGGAATCGAACCAGGGTTTCCTGCATTGCAGGCGGATTCTTTACCAGCTGAGCTACCAAGGAAGCCCAGTATATACTTGGAAAAATAGAGAGAATGGTGTTGCAATAAACCCCCATGTACCAATCACTCATCTTCAAGAATGACCAACATATTCCATTATGGTTTCATTTCTAACTTCCTCTTTTTTTCTGGAGTATTGAAGGAAAATCCCAGGAATTTATAGGTCAATATGCATTTATACAGGGCTTCCCCAGTAGATCAGCGGTAAAGAATCTGTCTGCAGTGTATGACCTGCAGGAGACATGGGACATGGATTTGGGCCCTGGGTTTGCAAGATCCCCCAGAGGAGGGCATGGCAACCCAGTTTAGTATTCTTTTTTAAAAAATATTTATTTATTATTTGTTGGGCTGCATCAGATCCCAGTTCCAGCAGCACATGGTCCCAGTAGCCCCATGGCACTTGGGATTTTAGTTCCCTGACCAGGGATCAAACCTGCATCCCCTGCATTAGGGGGTAAATTATATTCTTAACCACTGGACCACCAGGGAAGTCCCCCACTCCAGTATTCTTTCCTGGAGAATCCCATGGACAGAGGAGCCTGGTGGGCTACAGTCCATAGGGTTGCAAAGAGTCAGACAGAACCAAAGCAACTTAGCACACACCCATGCAGGCATTTATACTAGATAATAACTTTAAAAACCATGATAGCATGTCTTATAGCTAATACAATGAACAAAAACTCCTTAATAGCACCATCTCATCCTGGTCTATACTCAAACTGCCCCATTGTTTCAAAAATATCTTTCAATACTTAGTTAATTCCAATAAAAAGCCAAAATTCATACATCACAATTATTTTTTGGAAAAATTGGGTTATTTGTTTTAGAGTAGAATCTCTTACATTTTGGGTTTATCTGATTGCATCTTTATGTTATTTTTTAATTTGTTCCCAGGTTCCCTGGATTTCCCATAAGCTGATCGTTAGATTCAAAGGTTCAATTTGGTTCAGGCTTCCTGTTCACAGGGGGGTGCCTATTGTATCACATCACAAGAAGAGAATATCTGCTTCACTCACTCTCTGTGATACTAAGAATGATCATTGGGTTCATTCATGTCAGCCTCCATTGTGAAGTTCCCTATCAACCTTTTATCTAATTATGTTGGTGTTTATTGATAATCACTGCTAAATCTATCATTTCATTCCAGTTTGCAAAATGGTGAAGTATTAGGGATTTTCCAAAGAAACAGAACCAACAGGATTCTGTAAAGGGATTCATTATGGAGATTGGCTCATGAGATCATGGAGGCTGAGAGGTCCCACGCTTTCCCATCCACAAGCTGGACATCAGGAGAGCCTGTGTGTCATTCAATCTGAGTCCAAAAGCCTGAGACCCATGGGAGCCTATGGTGTAAATTCCAATCTGAAGACAAGAGAAAATCAATGTCCCAGCTCAAGTAGTTAGGCAGAAGAAGCAATGAATTCTTCCTTCTTCTGTTTTTTTCTTTTAATGGTTGTTGTTCTATTCTCTTGGGTTCCAAAATCACTGCAGATCATGACTGCAGCCATGAAATTTAAAAATGCTTGCTCCTTGGAAGAAAAGTTATGACCAATCTAGACAGTATATTAAAAAGCAGAGACATTATGTTTCCAACAAAGATGTGTCTAGTCAAAGCCATGGTTTTTCCAGTAGTCATGTGTGGATGTGCGAGTTGGACCATAAAGAAAGCTGAGCACCGAAGAGTTGCTGCTTTTGAAATGTGGTGCTGCAGAAGAGTCTTGAATCCCTTGGACTGCAAGGAGATCAAACCAGTCCATCCTAAAGGAACTCAGTCATAAATATTCATTGGAAGGACTGATGCTGAAGCTGAAGCTCCAGTACTTTGGCTACCTGATGCAAAGAACTGATTAATTAGAAAAGACTCTGATGTTGGGAAAAATTGAAGGCAGGAGGAGAAGGGGACATGACAGAGGATGAGATGGTTGGAAGGCATCACTGACTCAATGGACATGGGTTTGAGCAAACTCTGGGAGTTGATGATGGTCAGGAAAGCCTGGTGTGCTGCAGTCCATGGGATCACAAAGTGTCAGATATCACTGAGCAACTGAACTGATGCTTACCTACTCTGGGGAGGTTGGTCTGCTTTACTCAGCCTACTGATTCAAATGTTAATCTCATCCAGAAACATCCTCACAGACATACACAGAAATAATGTTTAGCCTAGTCTGGACACCCCATGGCCTGGTCAAGTTGACACATAAAATTAATCATCACAGGTTATTTTCTAAATCTATTAATCCTTCTGCATTTATCGGGTAGAATTCTTTTATTCAATGTCTCTATCACCATCCACCACTATCTAAGGGCTGACAAAATGCCTAATCTCTCTTTATAGAATCCTATATTACATATACTACATTGAACCAAAGAACACTTTTCATAATACCACCAAGCAGGTGAGACCCACTGGCCTCAAATCAAAGATGCAGTTTTCATGTCCCTCATCACCAAGGGATGACCAGCCTGATAAAAATGGTGGAATGGCTTAGTTAAATGTCAGCTAAAAGGCCAGATCAAGCTGGTTAGGACACTGGTATATGGACTGTAGTCTTTTTCTTCCCAAATCCCTGACCAATAAGTTGGGCCATTCACTACTGATGAGGAGTTAACATCCGCACACACACTAAGCCAACTGTTGGTAGCTCTGGATATCTGGAGGGGTTCTTTCACCGTGATTTCTGGGGGCATCTTTAAGTGGTGCTTTAATGTGGCAGCAGCCCATTTTTGGCTAGAATTGACATTCTACTCATGCTTCTAGAGCCAAGTCAAGTCCTTCTGTATGACTCAGAGGGATGACAATTTCCTATGAGGTTTGAAGCCAAAAAGCCATAAAGGGCTCCCCGGCTTGTCCAGGCAGTAGTATAAACTTCCCTGACATTTAGGCTATACGACCCAGCAGCACTGATAATAGTAGAGGTAACTATGGCAGATAATGATGCCATGGAGTTTTAAATAAACTTCAGTAAGAGAGATGAGTATGGACTCCCAGGGTTCTACAACAAGGCCATACCTTCATTCTTGGCTCTACCCATGACTAATGCCTGACCGTGGGACACCAAGTGACTAGGCAACCACAAATGTTCCCTATGATCCGAGTATTATCGGAGCCAATGAGTCATAAGGTTGGGCAGATACAGAAGTAATCTGCTGTATGGTAAAAATGATACATTCGGGATTCAGCCTGACCACATCCAGATGGCTCGAGTGAATGACATGAACAGGTGGTCTAGACTCCCCCCATAGCATCTACCTCTTTTGCTCCAATACATCTCTCAACAGAGGAACAATAGGGGAAGTTTATTGCTTTCCTAGCCATGTAAAAGAGAAGTGCTTTTCACCTTCCTATTATTAAGAATGAAGGAAAAAAATAATTCACCCTATCAACAGCCACATATCAAATATCAGAGATATCACAACTGCCAAGGCAGCTGGGCTGCAGTTGCGGCCACCTGATTACGCTCACAGTCATTTCCCACCACCATTCTCCAAGAAGAGTCTGGCTCCTGCAAAGGCTGGAAAAATGAATTGAATAGCGGTGTGATGGGAGCTGCTGCTCCTGCATCTTTTAAGTCTTCAACAGTAGCACTCATTTCGGTAATTCCTCTCAATATGTCCTTTTGTTTTGGATTCACTGTCTTGACCAGGACAAAAGATAGCTTCCACATGGCCCTTCCTGTGAAAATGGCTTTTGTCATCCCACCCTCCCCATCAGCCAGGGAGCCAATGTGAAGGACCTCTTAAAGATATTCATCCCATTTATGCATTCTAACCAAAGCTATCATTGGGAACCAGAGAAATAAACAAGGGGTGGATCCAGAGACATTCAACCCAAGGTACTATATTACCCTGGCAAAAAGCAACGGGTCTCTTTGGGGAAAGATTGGAAAACTACTTCCAATATATACTCAAATTGGCATTACAGGGCCCTTTTTTAAGGGGACCCAATCCCTCATTTATGGCCTAAGGGTTTGTGAGTCTGACTTAGATCCACAAGGGGATGAAGGACAGGTATCAGCCTTTTGCTCTCCAGCTATGGGTACTTTTCCTTATGAGCAACACTCTTGCCATCTTCCTAACCACTATCAAGTGTACTAGTCTATGCCACAGATTTCTGCAGGTCAAGGTGCCTTGAATGCCACTCTGATCTTCTGCCAATTTTAATAATCAAGCCTATTGCCCTGGTGTTAGGTGCTGCCACACATATTGGTTTTGCCACTCCAGAATCCCACCTTTCCTACTGATATTAGGAAGTCTAGTTCCATGGTGACATCCTTTATTGTCAGCCTGGCCTTCAAAGATACCAGTGCCCCTCTCACTAGTGAGCTCTCTGTTGCCTTAGTGAATGAGCCATTGTCTGTGTCTTCCAGGAGCACATACTCTGGCAATGAGTGTTCATAGTCTTACATCATAAGTCCATTCTACAACTCATGTTTTCCTGAATCTTTTGACTTCTTTGATATTCTGCCAAGGCAGTTCTGACTTCTGACATTATTACCTCATTTACTGAATGCTATTGTCATGTTCAGATTTCAAAGAACCATTCTAGGTAAAAAGACTGATCTCAGATACTTTGGGTCCCACGTTACAGATGTGTGCTTGCATACATTAGCTCCATATTCTGCCCCTTTCTCTAGTCTAATATCCTAAAGATCCACTCCCATATATATTTTTTGAGTCCTGTTCGTACAATTCAGCCAGTTCCTAAAATTTCTTTTGGGTGTAGGCAATTTCCTCCTGCAGTAGGGATAATACTTCTCCACTCAGGCTGTTCTGGGATCTGACCACTAGCACCAGCTAGGAAGGCCAATTCACCACTGAATGCAGTTTAAGGCTTCTTCGCAGTTCTTTTTAAGGATCTACCCATTTAAGGACATACTGTCAACATCCTGTTTTATAGAGTCATTTGCAACAACTCTTCTTTGGGTGGCTAAACCACCTATCTAATATGCTGTGATTATTATGAATTTCCATTTTTTCAACTTTTTTTTTTTTTTTTTTTCGATGCAATCAGCAAGAGGATTTATTAAACCGGCGCGCCGGGGTTCGATCTTCCTCGAAAAGAACGAACCCTGATGCTAGTTACAAAGGGGTTTTTATACATCAAAAGCTATAAGCAGGTATAGGTGGGGTGAAGACAATCTCAGCAAACTGATTGGTGGGCATAATTTGACCTTTTCAGAGATAGGTCTGAAAGCTATCAGGCTGAAACGGCTAACCGACCACCTCATACCTTGCGGTGGTAAGCCAATTTTCTAGAAAAGATTAACAGAGAAACAATCACCCAGGAGGTCCCTTCTAAGGCCAGGAAACTAGATTATAGATTATCAGATAGAGGGCAGGTTCCTTTTCCATGAGTCATGACTAGCCCTTGAGAAACAGAACAAAGGGTAGTTTTAAAATTTAACTTTTTCTCTTCATTCCCCTCTTCTTTTTGTCTAGATTTCAATCTTGAAATCATATGTTTGGTACATCACTTAATGATGCCGGAATATCTTTTCATTTTTGTGCAAAGCATAACACCTAGCTATTTGAGGCATGCTTAGCTTCAGTGAACAGAACATAGTTACCGGACATCTATACTTTTAACAGGGTGGCGGGACAGAGAGCTCAGGTCATGCCTGGGCTAAAGCCCAGGGCATGCCTAAGAGCCCTGCGATAGCGCATGAGCAGCTCCCAGGACCTAACCCTTCACGGGCGGTCCCCCGCAGCTCCCCCGTCTTCAATCTTTAAAAGCTCTAAAAGATGTCTGTGTTGTAACATGTTCCGGTGTATTGACATTTTTATATATAAGAATTTTTAAAAAATGAGTTTTATAAGACAAGGCACTAAGCATATTAAGATAAGTACAGTGGTTAATACCACTCCAACGGCAATCATGCTTTTCCACAAAGAATGAAGGCTAGGGAAGTTGGAAAACAAATTTTTTACAAGGTTGTCGGCCATTTCAGCTATATTTAAAGTTGCTTTAGGAGCATCTTCAATATCAAGAATTTCATTATGCAATCGTAACAGGTCAATAGATACATTAGAATTGAACCAGATTCCTTGTAAATGATTTTTAACTCTATCCCAAGGGAAGTCTGAATCATTATAAGGTTTCTTAGTGACACAAATCCATTTATAGTTTGCATGACATCGTATTTTCATTCTAAAATTAATACTTTTGACTTCTTCTCCAATAATTTTTATAGTATCGTACAAAGCAGATAATCTGTCTTCTATTTTTCTGTCTATATCTTCCTGAGTTCCCATTACTTTAGTAACATTATGAGACAAGGAATCAACTACAGCGGCATCTTGAACAGATTTTATAAATTTCTTCTTCATCTACAATTTTATTTTTATTTACAGCATTTACATGGCTTCAAAGTTAAAACTATACAACAAATTATATGCAATTAAGTCTCCAATAGGCTCCATCTTTGCCCTTCTATCCTGTTCCTTCTCTCTCCTTAAAGGTCCCCCAATTTTATTGGCTTATTCTTCCATTATTACCTTTTGATAAGATAAGAATATATGTTTCTACATTTATATTCCCCCTTTCTTAAATAAAATATACTATAAACCCTATTCTCTAATTTTCTCATCTTAACACTACGTCCTGGAAACTATTTCATGTAAGTAAGCAGAGAGCCTTCTCACTGAGTTCTTTAGTTGTGTGATACTCCATTGTATGGTTACACCACAATTTATTCAACCAGTGCCCTTGTGATGGACATCTGGATTGTTTCCATACTCTTACTAATGTAATTACTGGCAGTGGATAACCTCTACTATGTCACTTAATATTTTTACCAGTTTACTTTCTGAGATAGATTCCTGGAAGTGGGATTGGTGTGTTAAAGGTTATGTGAATTTGTAATTTTGCTGGATGGTCCAAATTCTCCGCCATGGAGTTGTATCCTTTGCACTTCCACCAGCAATTTATGAGAGGACTTGTTTCCTGAAAGTCATATTAACAGAATATGTTGTTGGAATATGGATTGTTGCCAATCTGATAGCTGAGAAATGATATCTCAGTAGAGTGTTACCTTGCATTTTTCATACTCAGAGGAAGTTGAGTTCTTATCATATATTTGCACTGAGGTCAGTGCATTTCCCCTCTGTAAAACCACTCATAAACTCTGCCCATTTTTCTGTATGTTTTTTGGTGTTTTCCCCCTCAATTTTTAGAAGTTCTTTATGTGTTAGGAATATTCCCTTTAAGCTACTGCAATCAGTTTTTAAATTTTTCCTGTTACCTGAAGATGCTTTCTTACTTGAATACAACCATCTTTTCCTACACATCAAGCTATTATAAACATTTATTGAAATGTCTTTCTCTTCCACTAGGCAGGTCAAGAACATCGATTCTTTCACCCCAACCACTATCTGTCACCTCTCTCATTTCTCTCATAGTTTTTCATTTCCCCCTCTATGGTAGGCTCCTTATCCAGTGATGAAGCTATAAAAATGTAGGATCTGATGCAGAGTCTAATGAGTCCCTCCAAGGCACAAGAGTTTTCAGGGGAGTAGAAAGAGGATAAGTAGCTCCATTTCTTTTTTCCTTTCTTTCTTTGGAATGAACGCTCTTAGACTAGAAGGTGTAGCATGGCTGCTACAACTCTGCGTGCCCAGGAGATATCCAAAAACACTGTGTATTGGCTGGGACATGTCCGGAGGCGGGGCCCTGAGCTGGCCTCCTCTGCTGCCTTGACGGTGTGTCTTACTGGTCTCCCATCCCCTTGGCCGTAGAAATGGTTTGTCTTCTCTCCTGACCTCAGGGCAGCTCATGTGTTTCAAGAGCTGGTGCTTTGGCTCAGCTCACAGCTGTGCTTACCATTTCATATGGAGGATGCCAGGTTTAGAACCAACACCCATTGATTCTCTCGTGTAAAAATGAAAGTACCAGCGCCAGTGGATATTTATTGCTACATCATTTGTAGTGGTTAAAAAAAAAAGGGGGGGCGGGGCAGAAACACCATCAGTCCCTGTCAATAGAGCCAATGAATGATGGTACCTTCAAACAATGGGGCAGTGCTTTTCTCCTAAAAAATTAGTTAGAGCTGGCCCTGTTGACCTAGAGAGATAGCAGTGACATCCTCTACTGGAAAAGCTCCTGCAGTGAAATGTGTCCTGTGTATCCCAATTTTCTGGTTTATTTTAAATGACTGAGAAATCTCCTTTGTTAGTGTCTAGGTGTTTGTTTATATGTTTGAATATTTTGTATATCTTGGACCTCAGTTGCTTCATGTGTAAACTGAGGATAACACTAGTATTTCCTTTTTTAAGGAAGTCTTTATTGAATTTGTTACAATATTGCTTCTGTTTTCTTTTACTATTTGTTTGTTTGTTTGTTTTTGGCCCCAAGGCACATGGGATCTTGGCTCCCTGACCAGAGGTCAAACCTGCAACTTCTGCATGAAAGGTGGAATCTTTCTGGACTGCCAGAGAAGACCCTAGTACTTCCTTTAAGGTTGTTGTGAGGATTAAACAAGCTAGAGTAGATCATATGGTTAAAAAAAAAAAAGTCTGCTTTGTAATAAGCATTGAGCAAGGATTTTGCTCTTATTATTTGCTGTTATTTTAAATGAACATAGAGAGAGATGCAGACGGATGCCCCAGGCTGTTAACATGAATCATAGCATGGCGGGGAAGAGAAAGTTGGAAGAAAGAGAGATAAACTGTGATTTTCACAAAATGTAAATATTATTTACGGTAAAAATTAAAGTGAAAATGAAGAAATTAATATCTATAATGTTATGAGGAATATTAAAGAACTATATATGCATGTGGAAAAAATAAAAATAGCAACTTAAGTAGGTGACTGAAGCGTAGGCAGTTTTTATCTTAGATACTATCACTAGGTCAACATTGTTTTTCCTATCAACTATTTAAAAAAAGAAAAAGGCCTCATATAGCTCCTGATTTCCCTGGTGGCTCAAATGGTAAAGAATCTACCTGCAATGCAAGAGACCTGGGTTCAATCCCTGGGTTGGGAAGATCCCCTGGAGAAGAGAATGGCAACCCACTCCAGTATTCTTGCCTGGAGAATCCCATGGACAGGGGAGCCTGGGGGGCTATAGTCTATGGGGTTGCAAAGAGTTGGATACAACTGAGCGACTAACACACACACATAGCTCCTGACATACAGATGCTCAATAAATGGTAGCTACCGCTAAAATAATTTCATTATAGGAACCGCCTCTCTAGCAGCTTCCCTTCTAAAACCTTATGGGATCCCTTAATGAACTCCTCTCTCCCTAATGGCATATCTGCTGCTGATTCCTGTTTGCAGGGTTATTTCAGGCCTGTGCCACTAAGCCAGCAGAGAACCATGATCAATCAACATGGCTGCCAATGATGGAGCTGCAAAAGGCAGCAGGGCCTGACCCGGAGGCCCTCCACCTCCTCCAGCCTCATCTACACAAGGGACATGAGAGGGAAAGCCTAAGGTTCTGTGTGATATAAGACAGAGCCAATTTTCACATGGGAGCTCCACCCCTTGGGAAGTCACTTCGGAAAGAAGAAAATCTCAGAGTCAAATCATCTTCTCCCATTTTACCAGAGAGGGCACAGCAAGTTCTAGTAATGCAGATCCACAGAAAAGCAGCCCGAGGAGGAACAGAGAGGCCTAGCACGGGTGGTAGAAGAGGGGGTGATGAATACTGGTCAAGGCCTTGGGACCAGCACAGCGGGGAGTGCTGCTTGCTCCGTTGATCTTCTTGCCTTCAGTTCTATTGGAAATTTAGACTGGCTGTAACCACGAGGGGACTTTGTGACTGACTGGATTTTCACCTCACTTCTCAGGGAGAAGCCAGGGCATCTTGTTCTCAAAAAATAACTGCATGCTTCATATTATGATCTGGAAGAGGATATAATGGAAGGCTCTGGTGGATCTGAGACATTCAGAGGTGAAATGTCTTGGGTACATCTCAGGGACCTCCTCAGATTCTCCCGACTTCACTGTCTTTCCTGGATTCTTTTGGCCCCACCAAGGGGCTCCACTTGGCCCCTCAGCTGATTGCACCGTCTCGGCCATCACTCCCCCCGTCGGCCTGCTGAGGCTGAACAAATGTTCATGGAGTGTCGGGTTCCTCCCATCACTTCCAGACTCAGGCAGAGCACCACACTGAAGGGCCTTCCAAAAAATTCTCAAAGGATCCCAAATGATGCAGCCCGAATATGTGTAGGGATTCACTCCATGTGGGGCAACCGTTGATCAATGGGAAATAAGAATTGAGAGGGGACCTGGCAGATAAATTCCCTTTCATTCCTTCCTTCAACTGACTGCTCCAGAGACAGTGTCTCCAAACAGTCTGCTTGGAGACTTCCACAGGTCTGGACCTTTCACCCACAGAGCAAGCTGCTGTGTCTTTTCTCAGCACATCCTGGTCTGCTCAATTATCATCATCTTACACTGCTTTGCATTCTTGTTGCTTGGTAGCTCAGATGGTAAAGAACCTACCTGCAATGCAGGAGACCCAGGTTTGATCTCTTGGTCAGGAAAATCTCTTGGAGTAGGGCACAGCAACCTACTCCAGGATACTTGTCTGGAGAATTCCATGGACAGAGGAGCCTGGTGGGCTACAGTCTGTGGGGTCACAAAGAGTAAGATAGTAATGAGCAACTAACACTTTCACTTGCTTTACGTCCCTTTTCTCTCACTCTTACTGCCCCAGGCTTTATACATAAGGATAAAATGAGCAACATATAATCCTTACCTTATGCTCTATTTTCTAGGGTACATTGGTAGAGAGAATAGTGGCCCCTGAAAGATGCCTACATACTGATCCCAGGAACTTGTGACGATGTTACCTTATAAAGTAAAATAGACCTTGTGAATATGATTAAATGAAGCGTCTTCAGATGAGGAAATTATCCTGGATTATCCAGTGAGCCCAAAGGAGGCACAAGGGTCCCTATCAGAGAGAGACAGGAGAGTTAAAGTGAGGAGGTGGTGTGGTTATGGAAGCAGAGCTCAGAGTGATGTAGCCATGAGCCAAGGCATGCAGGTGCTTGTAGAGGCTGGAAAAGCAAAGGAGCTGCCTCCCTTGAAGTCTGCAGAGGTAACCCCAGTAACACCTTGTGCCCAGAAGACTCCTTCCAGACTTCTGACTGCCAGAACTGTCAGAGAACTAATTTGCTTCATTTACCACTAAGCCTGTGGTAATCGTTATAGCAGCCATAGGACACTAATGCAGGAACCTTGGCTAAACACTCTGGTTTTCTGCAAAATCCTATTTTGCATGACTAAGGTTTGGTGTCACATTGTACTTTGCCTTTGAATTCCTTCTGTGAACATATCCTAATCTCTTCTCAGGGAGATATTTGTTCCGGGTGGACTTGGGCACAGATTTAATTCTCTGGAAGGCAACTGTTTTCCTATATGTTTATATATCCATAAAGAACAAAAACAGGAAGACCGGAAGAAGACATTAAATAATGGCAGCAGGTGACTTATTTCCTGCTTTCAACTGTTATGGATTTTCCAATTATCTTTAACAAACAGGCATTTATTTTTACAATAAAAACCATCCTTTTAAGTGATCAGATATGAGAGTCTAAGTATCTACATCATTCTCTGGTACTTGAGCAGTTAACCCAAAGAATAGACCACCATGAGCTAGAAGGATTTGGGAGGGTTTCATGGAGGAGGGAAGAATCTGAGCAAGGCCTGGAAGGATAGATATTTGAGAGGTAGAGCAGTAAGGGAAAGAGGCATGATGTGAGCCAAGGAAAGAGTGAATCTTCCTAGGTTAATAAATAAACCCATTTGACTTCAGAGGAATGTCTTCAGAGACTACAATAACAACACAAAGAAAAAAAGGATTTATCCGGCATATACCTTTTGCTGGAGACTGTAATAAGTGCTTTGGTAGATTATCTAATTTAATTCTCCCAACAGTCTCATGAGGAAGGTTCTATAAATATCCTAAATGTATAGATACAGAATAGACGTCATTAACTCACCAGCAAGTGATAGAGTTCAGATTCGAATCCCACAATCACAACAGAGCTTAAGTTTGAGAGGTGGATTGGAGATGTAGGATGACTAAGAACTCTGAAGGTCTTAAAATATCAAGAGTATTTACTTCCTGCTGCTGCATGCTAGGGACTGAGTATTTGCATCTTCCCCAAGATTCACACGCTGAAGCCCTAACCCTCAATGTAATGATTATTGGGAGGTGGGGACTTTGGGAGGTAATTAGGAGATGAGAGAAGGAGCCCTTGGGAACGCCCTTACAAGATCAGAGGCCAGAGAGATGAACTCTGTCTCTCCTATAATTCACAGCAAGATGAGAGCCATGTGTAAACCAGGAAGAGGATGCTCAGGGCCTGACCATGCTGGCAACCCGATCTTGGACTTTCCAGAACTATGAGAAATAATGGTCTGTGGTTTAAGCCACCTGGTCTGCGGTATTTGGTTAAAGCAGCTTGAACGAACATTGCACAACAAATTGCTAAAAACTTAGCAGATTGAAAGGGCACTGCTTATTATATACTAGTTGTGTAGGTCAGAGATCCTGAGGTTCGCCTGGGGTTTCTGTTTAAAAGTCACAAGGTTGAACTCACGGCCTTGGCCAGATTGGCTGTTATCCAGATGGTCTGGGGGAAAATCAGCATCCAGGCTCCTTCAGCTGGTGGGATTCATTTCCTTGTGGTTGTGAGACTGAAGTTCTTACTTACTTCCTTGCTGGTTATTGTTGAATTCTCCCCAGGCTTCTGATCTCTGAATTCTCTTCTGCTACTAGCTGAGAGAAAACTCTCTGCTTTTAACAGGCTTATATAATTAAATTGGGCCCACCTGGGTAATTTCCCTTTTGCTTTATGACATAATTATGGAAGTGTTAGCTCATCCTATTAACAGGTTCCACCCACATTCAAAGGAGAATGAATTATACAAGGATGAGTGTCACTGACTCATTTTTAGAACCCTGCCTACCACCACTAGGCGAAGAATTTGGGCTTTTGTTTTGGTCAGAAAGAATTTTTGTTGAGGGATGCACTTTGCTGAGCAGTGGGGTTTAGAAAGACCATGGGGTTTTAGTGTACAGGTGGGGCTGAGGTGAGGAAAGAGTAGAGACAGGGAGACCAAAAGAAGCAGAGATGGGATGATTATGGCCTAGACTGGGGTAGGCTTGGGGGAGGCTGAGAGGAGACAGACAGGAAAGATATGGAGAGGAGAGGCCTGGTGGTTCATTTTCTAGGACTTTGGCCTTTTGGAACACGTCTGCCTTGTCACTTCATCTGCTCCTTAGAGGCAGAGGGGCAGCCGCCACTTGTGAGGCAGAGACACCTGTCAAAAGATTCTCTCCTTTTGACAAGTGAAGAAACTGGCAAATCCCCAGACACCCTTGTACTTGAAAGGTCATCCTGTGGCTCTGCAGTCCTGGTCAGTTGTCTCAGCCCTCTTTCTCCATCTGCTCCTTAGAGGCAGAGGGGCAGCCGCCACTTGTGAGGCAGAGACACCTGTCAAAAGATTCTCTCCTTTTGACAAGTGAAGAAACTGGCAAATCCCCAGACACCCTTGTACTTGAAAGGTCATCCTGTGGCTCTGCAGTCCTGGTCAGTTGTCTCAGCCCTCTTTCTCCTGGAGCTCAGGAGAAGGAAATTGCGCAGGATGGATTTATGGCCTTATTGTCATGTGTCAACCCTGTTCCTGCCATCTACCCTGCTAGAGCCCATGGCAGTTCCTTCCTAAGTGAAACAGCTGTGGGGATCCGACGGACGGGCATGTGGCTGAGGGTAGGAGAAATTCCTTTTACATCCTGGAACCCCCAGCAATCTCAGCAAGACTGTGAGGAGGAGGTGGGGGGAGAGAAAGGAAAGGGGAGCATATCGTCATTGTTCAGTGGCCCAGTCATGTCCAACTCTCTGTGACCCCAAGGACCGCAGCAGCCAGCCTTCCCTGTCCTTCACCATTTCCTGGAATTTGCTCACTCATGTCCATTGAGTCGGAGATGCCATCCAACCATCCTGTCTCTGTCACCCACTTATCTTCTTGCCTTCAATCTTTCCCAGAATCAGGTGGCTAGGGTGTTGTGTTGGAGTTCCAGCATCAGTCCCTCCAATGCATATTAAGGGTTGATTTCCTTTAGGATTGACTGGTTTGATCTCCTTGCAGTCCAAGGAGCTCTCAAGAGTCTTCTCCAACACCACAGTTCAAAGCATCAATTCTTAGGCATAGTAAGGATTTTCTCAGTCCTGTTAGGTACAGAGGAGATGGCANGTCCCTCCAATGCATATTAAGGGTTGATTTCCTTTAGGATTGACTGGTTTGATCTCCTTGCAGTCCAAGGAGCTCTCAAGAGTCTTCTCCAACACCACAGTTCAAAGCATCAATTCTTAGGCATAGTAAGGATTTTCTCAGTCCTGTTAGGTACAGAGGAGATGGCGGAGAGAGAATGTTTTATTTTTTAAAGTCATCACTTTGAAAAGGGAATGAAAGTGGGAATGAAAAGAGTAAAAGTGGGTGGAGAGTTGCCCAATGATATCTATGCTAACCCATGACACCTATTGACTTTAGGAGATAAAAGATTATAGAAGAAACATGAGACATTTTTCTCAAATGGAACAAAAAGGGGGGAAAAAAGTCACTCGTAAACCCACCAAGTAGAAATAATCCCTTTTAAGATTTTAGAGCCAAGGTTTCCAAGCTTGGTATGTGAATATGTGTGTCATACATCAGGTACCTACTGTTCTAGAAATCTGCTTCTGTGATTGATCAGTACTTATGACAGCTGACAGGGACAGGTCCCTGGGGCCAGTGGGAGTCTATGTCTCTCCACGAAGGTTCCTGCAGGGGCTCTTCCCCCTCCCTTACCACATCCCTCCTGACCAGCAGACAGGAAGCAAGTAAGCCCTGTCTTCCTCTTGCTCCCGGAAAGCAGTCTACTTAGCCGGCCCCAGACTGCCTATTCTTCAGAAACAAATCACTCCAACAACAACAAAAATCACTCCATTAAGAAATTCAGCTCAGTAATCTCAGCCCTTAAACGCTTGCTTTTTCTCCAGCCTGACTGAATAGGAGAAAAGCAGAAAGGAGAATTTAAAATGCCACATATTGATTGGCTTGGCTCGCCAAAAGGAGGCACTTTTATCAGTTTTTCAAATTACAATTTATTCAATACTGAGAAAGTAGCTCAATTTGAGAAAGAGCTCCAACACCCTTAGGAGCTGCTTTCTCCCCATCTGACTTTTGTCATTATCACCAATCACTCATCATCCTCTGGGAGCCACCGGGCAAAACACAGTTCTTGGCACCCAGGAAGCAATTTATAAAGGCCATCAAATTAATGAGACTATAACTGGCAGGGAAATTCAAATTTCAGGGACTTGAGAAATTTGATGTGGACTGAAATGAGATACACTTGTGAGGTTTATCCCCTTTGACAAGTACTGGGAGGATCTCAAAGGTTAGAATCAGCTACCTTTGGTTCAAGTCCTCCCCCTTTTACCTCTGCAAATGTCATATCTCTGAGTCTTGGCTTTCTTGGCACAGCTATCTTTCCTGCATGCTTCTTGTGAGAATTCAGACAGATAGTCCTTATTGAATGCATCTATAGGACAGAACAAAGATGTCAAAATGGTTCTGACATCTGCACCTTGCAGAATGGTGCTTCTAGATCCTGTTTTAACTGGAGCCTGGGGTTTGATTTTCCACAGAGGAGGCAGCTCTATCATGTGTGTGCTGTGAGCTAAGTCGTGTCCGACTCTGTGTGACACTATGGACTGTAGCCTGCCAGGTTCCTCTGTCCATGGAATTCTCCAGGCAAGAATGCTGGAGTGGGTTGCAATGTCCTCCTCCAGGGGATCTTCCCAACCCAGGGATCAAACTCATGTCCCTCTTATGTCTCCTGCATTGGCAGGCGAGTTTTTTACCACTAGCACCACCAAGGGAAGCTGTCTCATGATTTCCTTAAAATAGTTGTTGAATTTTTAAAATAAGTGTTAATTCTCTTTGCGTCCCACTTCTTCCTTGCCTGCAGTTCCATAAGCTGCCACTAGGGCTACAGCAGGGGGTCCACTCAAAGTTGCAGTGATACAGTGGATTGTTGACTTGCTGCTGCTGCTGCTGCTGCTGCTGCTGCTGCTAAGTCACTTCAGTCGTGTCCTACTCTGTGTGACCCCATAGCCGGCAGCCCACCAGGCTCCCCTGTCCCTGGGGTTCTCCAGGCAAGAACACTGGAGTGGGTTGCCATTTCCTTCTCCAATGCATGAAAGTGAAAAGTGAAAGGGAAGTTGCTCAGTCATGTCCGACTCTTCGCGACCCCATGGACTGCAGCCCACCAAGCTCCTCTGTCTGTGGGATTTGCCAGGCAAGAGTACTGGAGTGGGTGCTGACTTGAGGAGTGCATAATTTTTCTATATATTCCATCTCCCATTTTTCTGTCTTCAAATGATCTTAATTTCTTTACCCAAAATAGAAGAATCTGTTTCTACATTAGTTTCTCAATTATTTCATTGGCAAAATTGTGGGGTGCATCTTTGCTTGGGACGGTCAGTTGTAGTTGAGAAAAAGGATAAAGGAGAAAATCTTTGCAAGTTTCTGAACTCTTGCACTGGGATCAGTTGATGAGAGCTTGGGAGAGATTTACTACTAAGTGTTCTGGGATGCTTCATAAGGTTCCAGAAGATAAGTGGTTAGCTCAATTCAAACTTTGAAATTAAGAACAAACATCATAGTGGCATGAAAAAGAATTTTTTGTTAATTTCATGGGATTTTCTTTAATTTTAATTTTCATCCATTCAATTAATTTTGTTTCATTCTATTTCATTTCTTTCATTTATTTATTCTCTTCATTGCATTTTTTTTCTTTCAAGCATTTATTCGGTATTACATTTTGTTCAGCACTATTCTATTTAGGCCCTGGAGATATAGCATATACCTGGGAAGAAAGCAAAGGAGTCTTTGTTTCATGGAATCCCAGTTGGGGAGACAGACAATTGAACAATAAACAAATATAAAATAATGGCAGGTGGTAATAAATGTTTCAAAGAAAAATGAAGCAAAGTAAGAAGTTAGACCATCATGAAGGTAGTATTAGGACAAAACAGCAGAGGACCAAGTCAGAGCAAAACTCTGAAGAGATATGGGGGTGAAGGAATGTTACTGGAAATAGAAAGTGAAAGCCGCTGCAGACAGGAGCGCACTTTGATGAGAAGAGGGAACATGGAGCAAAGCAGGGGGTCGAGGGGTTATAGCTAGAGATGAGGCAGGGCTCCGAGCACGCAGAACCTTAGAGGATGTGGAGGTGACCTGGGATTCTAGTCGAAGTTAGTTGGGAAATCATGAAAAGGTGTAAAATGGCTACATTGTATCCCCCACAAATTAATATGTTGAAGTCCTAACTCTCAGTACCTCAGAATGTGATTGGATTTGACGACAGTGCCTTGATAGAGACACTTAAGCTGAAGTGAGGGCATTAGGATGGGCCCTAAACCACTTCAGTATTCTTGCCTTGAGAACACCGTGAACTGTATGAAAAGGCAAAATGATAGGCTGGACGGCATCACTGACTCGATGGACGTGAGTTTGACTGAACTCCGGGAGATGGTGATGGACAGGGAGGCCTGGCGTGCTGCGATTCATGGGGTCGCAAAGAGTTGGACACGACTGAGCGACTGAATTGAATTGAACTGAACCCAATATAATTGTAAGAAAAGGAAATTTGGATACATAGAGGGATGTCAGAGGTGCACATTTATGGACAAAAGACCATATGAAGACACAATGAGAAGGCAGCCATCCACAAACCCAGGAGAGAGGCCTAAGAATAAATTACTCCTGCTAACATCTTGGTCTTAGACTTTCAGCCTCCAAAACAATGAGAATATAAACTTCTGTTGTTTAAACCACCGATTCCGTGGCATGTTATTATGGCAGCCCTTACAAACACAAAGGATATCAGCTTCCCTGGTGGCTCATTGGTAAAGAATTTGCCTGACGATGTAGAAGACATGGGTTCTATCCCTGATCTGGGAAAATCCCACATGCTGCAAAGTAGCTAAGTCTGTGCACCACACAGCTCTGTGCTCTAGAGCCCACGTGCCGCAGCTGCGGAAGCCCACGTGCCCCGCTTGTGCTTCACAACAGGAGAAACCGCCACAGTGAGAAGCCCGCCCACCACAACTAGAGCAGCCCCCACTTGCTGCAACTAGAGAGAAGACCACACAGCGGTGAAGACCAAGCACAACCAAGACTAAGCATATAAAATTATATAAAAAATACAAAGGACATCAAAGTGGAGATGGCTACAGTCTGACTTTAATTTTCAAATGATGTCATTCCAGCTGATATGAGAAGAAGATCATAGTCGGGAAGCGTAGAGTCAAGGAGGCTAGTCAAGAGGCTACTGCAGTGATGCAGGTGAAAGGAGTCGGAGGGTTGGACCATGTTAGTAGTAAAAGAAGGGAAGAGAAATGACCAGAGTGAGGTAGATTTTGCAGGCAGAGCCAACAGGATTTGGGGGAAACAGGAATTAGAGCTGCTGGCAAGGTCAGGCTTGTTCAGAATGTCCACCCATGTACTGGCTAAAAGTGTTCACGGCCTGGCCACTGCCAGGGTCTGGGTACTGAGACGATCTCTTTTAAAAAGAGAAAAACAAGGAAGGTCTTAAGACTTTGAAAAGAAAAAAACGACCCCCTGAGACTTCAGAGCCAAACCAGTTTCAGAAGGACTAAAAGGCAGAGAGAGGCTAAGGAAACAAAGGAAATCCTATAGGGCAAGTTATTTAAATTTTCGAAATCTCAGAAATTTTATCTACAAAATGAGAATGGCAATATCTACTTCATGGGCCAGAGTAAGAATTAAATGAACTATTTATATAACCTCTCAACATAGATTTGGCTTACAGCAAATGGTCTGTGGTCTTCCCAGGTGGCGCTAGTGGCAAAGAACCCACATGCCAATGCAGGAGACAAAAGAGACACAAGTTCAATCCCTGGTCTTTGTGTCAGGAAGATCCCCTGGAGGAGGGCATGGCAACCCATTCGAATACTCTTGCCTGGAGAATCCCATAGACAGAGGAGCTTGGCGGGCTGCAGTCCATGGGGTTGCAAAGAGTTGGACATGACTGAAGCAACTTAGCATGCTTATTTACTGTTCCTAAATATGATGTTAGACAAGGACCACAGCCTTGTCTAACTCAATGAAACTAAGCCATGCTGTGTGGGGCCACCCAAGATGGGTAGGTCATGGTGGAGAGATCTGACAGAATGTGGTCCACTGGAGAAGGGAATGGCAAACCACTTTAGCATTCTTGCTTTGAGAACCCCATGAACAGTATGAAAAGGCAAAATGATAGGATGCTGAAAGAGAAATTCCCCAGGTCAGTAAGTGCCCAATATGCTACAGGAGATCAGTGGACAAATAATTCCAGAAAGAATGAAGGGATGGAGCCAAAGCAAAAACAGCTGATATGAGATGTGGATGTGACTGGTGATAGAAGCAAGGTCTGCTGAGAGCAATATTGCATAGGAACCTGGAATGCTAGGTCCATGAATCAAGGCAAATTGGAACTGGTCAAACAGGAGATGGCAAGAGTGAACGTTGACATTCTAGGAATCAGCGAACTAAAATGGACTGGAATGGGTGAATTTAACTCAGATGACCATTATATCTACTACTGTGGGCAGGAATCCCTCAGAAGAAATGGAGTAGCCATCATGGTCAACAAAAGAGTCTGAAATGCAGTACTTGGATGCAATCTCAAAAACGACAGAATGATCTGTGTTCATTTCCAAGGCAAACCATTCAA